>JZSA01006111.1:0-85828 GCA_000956155.1 Cotesia vestalis
GAAAAATTCTTGAATTAAGTAAAATTTCCTTAAATCAAGAAAAATTTCCTTAAATCAAGAATTTTTCTACTCAAATCAAGAATATTGAGCTCTTCAAAAATATATACTTGATTCAAGAACATTTTTTTTTCTGTGTAGAGGGCCCATTTTGCCCCCCCCCCTTCCCCTATCTTTAACTCATTTCATACCTTTTGCTAAAGGTGATAGTGTTAAGTAATGCACCGAAGCCGCGCCAGCACTGTCTCCAAAAATCGTAACATTATTCACGTCACCACCAAATTTTTCAATATTTTGTTGTACCCATCTCAATGCCATGACCTGGTCCTTCAATGCTTGATTACCAGCAGCTTTTTCATCATTCAAATTGAGAAAACCTACAAATAATGTATTCATTATATATTTCAAATTTAGCGACAACTTTTCCAAAAGCTGTGCAAATTTACCTAAAATACCAAGTCGATAATTAATTGTAACTAGGACGATATCTTTTTCAATCAAATAATCTGGTCCATGCATATCGTCATTACCAGAACCCATGATCCAAGCACCACCATGGATCCATACCATTACAGATTTTGATGCGATTGGATTCAAAGTGTTTGTATAGATATTTAAAAAAATACAATCTTCGCTTCCTATTACTTTCTGTGATGCATTATCATATTGTAATGCTATATTTCCAAATTTCTTAGCATCTCTCACTCCAATCCAAGATTCTGGTGGTTCTGGATCCTATTGTTTTAGTTATCTTAGTGATTATTAATCAAACTACAACTAAAAAAAAATAAAAAATACAAACCTTGAATCTTAATTCTCCAATCGGCGGCTTCGTGTACGGGATCCCCCGAAATGCATAAAATTCTTTGCCATTTATATTTTTTTCTTTGACCCCACACAACTTACCTTGTCGCACTTGCACAAGCGGACTCATGATTGCCTATCGCGAGAGTTAACGACTCAACCTCGCGACTAACGCTGCAATACTAAAATGCACTTTAAACCACTCACGTTATCAGTTATTTTCGTTTATCTGAAATATATTATGAATATTATTAGCAAGGTCAAAGTTGTTGTGACTGTTAAAACTATCTCTTTCTTCTTCATATTACACGAGTTATTAAAATAACTATTTACATAATTTGTAATTTTTATCACTGTCGACATCTCACTACACATTCTAGCGACTAGTCTAGTATAAATGTAATGTTATTTTGTTTACTGTGACGAATGAACGATGAAATTTTGTCAACAAATACTGAAAATGAGAGGAATAATTTTATGGATTAATTTATAGAATCAAATAATGATAAGTTATCATTGATAACAGAGATATTGACATGTTTGAATAGTAGATTACGTACCTAGGTCAGAAAAATAAGAAAAGTCTCAGATCACATGTATTTGTGGCCGAGGCGAAGCCGAGGTTGACAAACATGTGGTCTGAGGCTTTATTTTTTACTGGTCAAGGTATGTATACTATTTTTCTGCTCGACGTAGACGAAAGTGGTAATTTCGTTTAGCGCAATGGCCAGAAAGTTGCCACTTGCCGGCTGGAGGGCAGAAAAAATATTTTTATGTCGATTTAAATTAATTATTCTCTAAAACTTCTTTTTACACGCTTTTTATTAGCTTCACTTGTATGTTTGTATGTTTGTTTGTAACCGACTTCTTTGGACGCGATTTTGATCCACTTTAAACGGCCAAATTTCGTTCAAACTTTGTAGATTTATCGAGGACCGATGACAATACACTAATTAGATAAAATTATTCCATTTTTCAATTTGCAAAATAAGATTTTTGTTAATTTATATAATTTTCATCTATAATCGATGAGGCAGAAATTTTAATTTCCAACCATTATCTTTAGCCGATTTATCTAATATTAACAAATTTTCGAACACCAAAGAGAATTTTTAAGTCAACAAAGCATATAATAGTTTAAAAAAATTAAAAAAAAAAGTTCTTTCTTACATAGAATCTAGCTGATACATATATCCAAAGACTTGTCGCAATTAGATTCTGTACAATAGCTCTGTGAAATAATGATTGCCTATCATATAATCTTAACTCATTTAAAATATATTAATTAATAGATGAAAAGTCTGAAAAGTTAGTTTTATTTAGTATTTTGAGATAATAATAGAGAAAGAATCAAATAATGATGTCAATACAATCATTATCTACTATCTGACTGTAATAAATTCATCAACAAATCAATATAAAAATTTAAAGTTAATAATTATTTATTTTCTTTGAAATCATTCCAACCATAATCATAATTATTAACAACCGGTTGAAACCTTTATTCAATTGTTTTTTTTTTATTCTTATAAAAAAATATGTAATTATATATGGTTTTTATGTCTAAGATGTTTTATTTCATTCCCACATTAAGATTATACGCATAAAATTTTTTTTGATTTCCGCTTTTTTATTCTACATGATTTATTTTTAATAAAGAGTATTAACTTACATTAAAAATATTTATGAAGTTTTTTGGTTGACGTGTTAAAAAAAAAAAAATTAGGAAAACGGTTGACCTTAAAGGCCATCCCTGAAACTTCGCGCTAACTCCATACCTAAGCGCTCAACATTTCATTTATTTTGTCTGAGCTCGAAGAGCTCAAAAGTCTGGTAGAAGTTTAATAAGACACAATTTTTTGACTTTTAAAACCGCAATAACTTTTGAATGAATGAACCGATTTTCACGTGATTGACGGCATTCGACGCAGTTTTTTAAGTCTCGTATACGGAAAAAAGAAAACTCAAAAAATTACAGTATAAAATGTAAAATCGGTCCCGTCGTAATCAAAACTAGAAAAATTACAGTTTGAAATAACATTTTTCTAAATCCAATTTTTTAATTTAATATTCAGAGCTTTCAATGTAAATATTACATTCTACAATGTAATTCTTATATAATCTGTAATAATTACATTTGAAACTGTAATTTTTCCAGTTTTCATCACGAAGCGCCACGTTGCATTATATACTGTAATTTTTCAAGTTTTCTTTTTTCCGTGCAGTATATGGTAGAATTTATTGTTATTTTCACAGAAATGGAAACAATAACGTGCAATTGATAAGCATATTATGATACAGTAATGAAACCATTATGTATCTAGATACATCTAGGGCTTTGAGAAGCCTTTCAAAAAGTACCTAATAATTCTATCCAAGATTTGAAGAATCGTATAATTAATTAAAAATGCATTAGCAGTACAGTAATTATAATCACTACTACACAGAAAAAAGAAAGTCTTGAGTCAAGCGTAAATTTTCTTAAATCAAGAAAATCTTAAGGAAGATTGAAAATTTCTTGAATGAAGTTAAAATTTCTTGTTCGAAGTTAAATTTTTTTAAGCCAAGAAAATTTATTCTTGCTCCAAAATAACTTCAGACTTCCTTACAATTTTCTTGGTTCCAGAAATTTTTTTTTCTGTGTACATTATCAACACTTTTATGGTTGATGTACTTTAATTTTATCTTATTATTAACTGAGAATGACTGTCTGATAAGCAAATTATTGATCTTCCGGAATATCTTAAAATTTCACTTTCAACAGCTGATATCTGCATTATATTCATTACCCTTAACAAAAAGATGAAAATCTAAATGTGTAGTAACAATCAAGAAAAATAATTATTAAATGATTACACTGTAAATCCAAGTGTTTTAACAAAACACACATAAAGTGTTTTGTTTCTATCTTGAAGCATTGTAGTCACTTTTAAAACACTTCCACGTGTTTTAATTTCCTATGTTAAATGCCCATTTGTAGTCACTTTTAAAACACTTGGATTTATAGTGTAGTTATACAGTAATTGATTTCACTAATTTTCAATTTTTCTTCAGATAGCAAACTTTATAGGTCATTAAATATATCAATAAATGTTAAATTTTCTATTCATGTATATTCTTTCTATTGATTATCAGAATTATTTTTTTTCTCTTCATGTATATTCTTACTAGTAATTATTGAATTTATATTCAACCCACACTGAAAAAAAAATTCTTGACTGAAGTGTAAATTTTCTTGGCTCAAGAAAATATCAAGGAAGATTGAAAATTTCTTGAATGAAGTCAAAGTTTCTTGAGACAAGATAAATTTCTTGAGCCAAGAAAATTTCTTCTTGCTCCAAAATAACTTTTGTTTTCCTTAAAATTTTCTTGGCGCAAGAAATTTGTTTTTTGTGTGCATGCAAAATGCATATCCATATATTTGTCAAGTTGAATCGTTTTTAATCGCTTTGAGCCATTTCGAATCGTTTCAAATTTTTTTTTCTTATCAGGGACATCAACAAGCGTTCTTATATTCTTAATCGGAGTCAAATCTATTATTATATTCATAATAATGTATTTCCAGTATTCATCAGTCTGTGTAATATAGTCTGTATTATTTGATTCAAAAGTTTTAAATACTTTAATTTTTAATTAAGTAAAAATTAAATACTTTATTAATTATTCATTTTAAAATTATTTATTTTTTAATTATTAGTTATTAATTTCTAAACCTGTACAGTTTTTTATTCGTTAAAATTGGGAGGTTAATATTAAAAAAAATAATTAAATTATAAGTCTCGACTAAAGCTTGTCCGCCATAAGAGCCCGTGTATAAGGAGGTAAAAAATGTGATTTTTGAAATTTAATATCTAAGTTACTAAACGGTGAATTTTTTTTTAATTTTGGATTAAATAAATATTTTTAGAAAAGTATGTTTAATTTCAACGCTCAAAATAAGCATCAACTTTGGACTTCTGTAAGATCGTAAATTCAAATTTCATAATTCGTACGTGATTCTAATATTTTACCCTTTATAAATGCTAATTCGAAACAAATTTCTATCTCTATTTGATCAAAAGATAGCGAGTGTCCATTTTTTATAAATTATGATAATAATTTATGAAAAAATCAAAAATTTTTTTTCATCATTGTCTTTAAGAAGGTTCAACTAATCACCAAAAAATTCAGCGTAAACAAAAAATTTGAATTTACGATCTTACAGAAGTCCAAAGTTGATGCTTATTTTGAGACTCCAAAAAAACCCCATTTTTTAATCTTTTATTATTTATATTTCTTGTCAAAAATTTTTTATAAATTAGCAATTTTGGATAGAGTTACATAAAATTTTTACTCATCGATCGATATGTGTCATATTTCAATGACATTTTTGTAAATATACGTTACTCACGTTTTAAAAAAATAGTCTACAATTTTTGACTGCATAGTAGTAAACTTGAACAAGTCAAATTATTTGAGAGTTTACTATAGTAATTGATACTTAACTATAGTTAGTGATTGAAAAAATTTCAAATAATTTGTTATTCACATAGAGTGCTCTTTGACTATAGTTTGATTTAACTAGATTTCAATAAAAGATTTTAACTTGTTTTATTTTTTCTTTTTTTTCAACAAAAATGACCCTCAAATATTTTTAGTTTCAAATAATTTTAATTTCAAATATTTGTTCTTTCGTAGATTTCGTATTTTCGAACATAATTATTTTAGGTAGAGTTTCGGGGACTCGGGTAAAGATTTGTCCGAACATGAGTGGACACGTGTAATATAATATAGAGGGATGCTTCTATACTGGGCTTAAACAGTTTAGATCACATAGACCAAGAACCTGTATAATATTTTTTGGATCACTATTCTAAGTACCAATCAGGAGTATTAGTTTGAAGTTATTAAATCATTAATACCACGTGATAATTGTTAGGTAAGTTGTTAAATAATTTAATATTAGTTTGATAATTTTATACAAAAACTAGCTGTTGTCCGCCCGCTCCGCTAAGCACTTTATAGAATTGTAGTTTTAGATATAGACTTAAAATTCAATTGGAAGATTATTTTGACTTGCACAGGTTCCACAGGTTTCTGTTTATAATTTATTTTTAACTAATAGCAATTTTAAGGCAACTTGAACAGTCAATTGACAGGCAATATTTTCTTTTTAAGTTAGAATATATGCATTTTGCACTCGCAGAAATTGGTACAAATGCATACAAATAGAGGTGCTTTTATTACTGCGGATTATTGAAAACATTCGCAGTAATACAAGCATGTTCATTTTTTTGGTACCAATTACTGCGTCCTCAAATAAATAATATTAATTGATCAAAATTCAATTTTTAATCTATAACTGATATTAGAAAAGAGTTATCTTACTTTTATATGCAAAAAATTTTTAATTTGAACCATTTTATGTAAAGAAAAAGATCTTTTAGTAGCACCTCTTTTCGTCCAGAAACTCACAAAAAAGCTATAGTTTACGACTTATTAGCCAGTTAATTTTAATTTATTAATAACAAATTGAATAATTGTTGTACGTGTAAAACTACCATGCAAATATTTTCTTGAAGATATCAATTACAAGAAACAATTTTCTTTAATTCAAAAAGCTCAAGTACGATTTATTTTATTTATAGAAATGTAGTTTTAAATCTAGACTTGAAATTCAATTAGAGTATTATTTGACTTGCACAGGTTCCACATTCCATCGAATCGGAAGTAGAATTTATTGAAATCCGTATTGAGATGATCTCTACATGACAAATAAAAGATCCTTACCAAATTTGCAGCTTTTTGAAGCTACATTTTAAAAATTAAGATTTTTTATTGTTAACACCAACCCCCGCGATCTTTATTGGAGGTGATTCGGTGTAAAATCCATTCTTGGATCATTTTTGTATCACATGTAGACGACTTCTATTAAATTTGGAGTCTATAGGAGCTATAGCTTGGAAATTAAAAATTTTCATTGTTAATACCTACCCCGCAACCCTCTGTGGGGTGAGATATCGTAAAATTCATTGATTCGAGTCAAAAAGTTATGTAATGTAATTATAGATTAATTAAAATATAAGTAAAAAATTGATTAAAACTCTTACTATTTTTAAGCCTCAAGAGTATTGAAAAATAAAAAAAAGTATTTTTGACTTTCTTGAGGGACATATCTGATGTAAGATTAAAATCTAGATGAAAATTGCAATAGTCATCTCGTTGATTAAAGATGATAGAATTTTGGTTAAACTTCCCGAGTCGAAATTTAAGTCGTAGATTCAACGTTTTGAACGTTCAAATCGTAAATTCGACGTATTGAACTTTGAAAACGTAAGTTCAACGTATTGGATGTTGAAATTGTAATTTGAACGTATTGAACGTAAAAAATCTAGATTCAACTATTTTAAAATAAATATATGATCTATAATTAAAATTAAAAGTTACAAAAAAAATGTGATATACATATACGTAAAAAATAACCTATGGGCTAAATTTAGCTAAAAGATTTTCTTAAAGATTTGATTGAGTTAATTTTTAGCTACTTGCATTTTCAATCAACTAATAAAATCACAGATGATTGGAATTAAGGAAGTTATTAAATTGAGATTGATTTTTGAGAGTCAAAGTCTCATCCAATCTCGATATTTTGAGATCGTTGAAAACTTATTGGAAACCATTCCACAAATAAATAATTCGGACTAAGTATTTTCATTGAACAGATGGTAGAATTTCAACCAAAAAACTGAAATTCTCCCTAACAGAATTGTAAAAATAATTTTTATCGTACTTCCATTTGAAAGCATGTGGTTATCTGAATAGTTTTGATATTACTTATTTTCACTCCTTATCGGTTTGATTTACGCTCACAATACGTTGAATACGTTCAACTAACGTTTTTAACGTTTAATACGTTCAAATTACGATTTCAACGTCCAATATGTTGAATTTACGATTTGAACGTTCAAAACGTTGAATCTACGACTTAAATTTCGACTCGAGTATATATATATATATATATATATAGATTTAATAAAATTACAATTTTGTAATACGTACTACTACTATTTTTCACAGGTTATTAAGTTGCAATGGCTTGTCTAAAGACCCTCAAGCAGAATATAGACACTATTGAGTCTGTGTTTTCTAAAACACATGAAAGATTTCAAACATCTTCGACGACCTTGGACGAATTGATATTTAGATTCATCGATGAAAAAGGTCAAAAGCATTTAATTTACGGTAATATTACTGAGGCTTATCCCACAGTTCCACCAGTGTGGTTCACAGAATCTGAGAAACCTGAAGTGTTGGAAGTCGTGCAAAGCTTAAGCGAAACCTCAGGTTCCGATAACTACATCATCAATCAAGTCATCAAGTTGATTAAGGAATTGTGTCGTCGTCATTTTTTATCCGAGCCATCAGAAATCTTTCAATTGGAGTCAGCAATTCCTTCAACATCAAATGCTAATACTGATGAAGTAATAGCATCACCATCGATCCAAGCTGATGACCCTACGGAGGATGATGAAGACAACGATTTTGAGGAAGAAGATGAGGATTTTGCATTGGAAGAGATTGGAGTTAAAAAAAGAAAGTCTGATGAGATTAGTCTGCCGAATAGGGATGAAGAAACTATAAAAAAAATTAAAGAAGCTGGTATGGTTTTTGGAAGCATCCAAGCAAACGATCGTTTGTTGAAAGAGCTGTCTATTATTTATAAAAGCGATTATTATAAAAAAGAAATTTTCACCGTTGATTTGGTTGACGACTGTCTTTATGAATGGAACGTAGGTATAAAAGAAGTGGATAGTGACTCAGAATTAATGAAAGATCTAAAGTTACTCAAAATTGTAGAGAAGAAAGACAGTATTCTTCTTCGAATGTCCTTCTCAGCAAATTTTCCATACGAACCGCCATTTGTAAGAGTAATATACCCTGTAATGATGCGTGGATTTGTAACATACGGTGGCTCTCTTTGCTTAGAATTGCTGACTCGGCAAGGCTGGAGTTCTGCGTACAGTATTGAATCTTTGATTATACAGATAATATCGAGTTTAGTGAAAGGAAACGGCCGAATACGCCGATTTGCCGCGTCTGATTCGCCTATAGAGGATTCAGAAAATGTGTACACTCTTGCTAATGCTAAAAAATCGTTCCAGAAAATCATACACGTGCACGAGACCCGTGGATGGCACACTCCACCAAAACAAGACGGTTGACTACATAAATAAGACGACAGTAATTGATTCATCACATTTAAAAATAACCATGTAAATTTCATAAAGTCTAAATTTTTTATTATAAATCGCGTGCCTAATGCCAAAAGGGCGCATCATTTTTTTTTTTGGTTTCAATCGTTTTGTAAACATGTTTTTAGCCTAAAAACGAAAAAAAAATTTCCAAAGCCAAAAAAGCGTATGTCTCAAGTTATACGCCCTTTTGGCTTTAGAATACTGAAAATTTAGTGATCTAAAGCCAAAAGGGCGCATCATTTTTAAATTCCCGCTAAAAAAATGAAAAATTTTCTAAAATCGAGAAGTTATTGGTTTTACCCCTTTTTCGATAATAAAGTTTTCATCAGATCTATGTTCAGTTCAAAAAAATTTTTTGATGATGATGATGAAGATGATGAAAAATTAAAGTTACTACCATCAAAAATGTTGACTTTTTCAAAATTTTTTTTTCATACAAATCTTCTCCGGACAATTTTGAAAACTATTTTGAAAAATCCGGATTTTTTTTATACACCCTTTTGGCTTTAGATCTACAATGTCCTAAAGCCAAAAGGACGTATATCTTAAGATACGCTCTTTTGGCGTTAGTACGTCAAAAATTTTTTTTCTGCAGATCTTTGTGTTTCGAGCAATTCTAGAAAGAATGGCAAAAAAAATTTTTTCATAAGCCTTTTTGGCATAAAATCCTATCTAACTGCTGTAATACGCCCTTTTGGCATTAGGCACGCGAAATATAGTAGAAGGTAGATAATATTTTTAATGGTAAATTTTAATTCTTAAATTTATTGACAAAATGTAATATTCATATTCTTCATTATCTTTTAATTATAATTATTATTTTCTACTAATCTTTATTAATGTTAAATATTTTATCACTTTGGATTATATAAATGTTGAGAATATTTGTATAATTAGTGTAAGGCCCTTAGGGAGCTTTGACTTCAGGGTCTAAATTTTTAAATAAATAAATAATTTTATACTGGTTTTAGAGATGAAGTAATAAACAGAGAATTTATTTACTTCTTAGTTTAGTCATTTCTATCTTTATCCCCTTATTATAAATTATTTGTTGTACGATTGAAGGTTTTATAAAAGAGATTAGAAATTATTTTTGTGATTATTTACTCAAGGCTAATTTTTCAGTTACTCAAGTATCAGAAATTTTAATAGACGAAAAGTAAGTTTATAGTCAAATACAAACAAGCAACCGGTAAATTCCTTATACATTTATCGTTTAAATTCCTAGAACTCTTTTCATATTTTATTTTATCCATTTTTGTACAAATATTAAGACAATTGTCTAATTTTTTTTTTATTCTGCATGACAATCGTCTTAATTCTAAAAATAAACGTAGTTTTGATTATTAATTGTAATTGATTATTTACATTAATTTAGAAAAGATTTTGCTGTTTTAAACAATTATTTTTCATTAATTTTATATTATATAGTTATTTACTGGTAATGCTTCGTTATTATCATACTCTGCCAATGATTAACTATGTTAAATTTACATAGATATATCGTTATTTACACTAATAATTCTAAAGTTACACCACAATTTAACAATAGAATAAGAGTAGAAATTTAAAAAAATAAAAAATGCGATATTTTAAAAATAATTTTTTGGAACAAATTTTTTTGTTCAATAAAATTAAAAAATTGTCAAATGACTACTTGGGTAAGTGTGGAAATTACTGCGGTTTTTTCGGTAGGTCTACTTCAAAAGCATTTTTGTTAAATTTTTCAAAAATAAAATTAATTTTTCTTTTTTAAACCAAAGTTTGACTCATTATTGACTCAAAAAAAACCACGAGTGCGAAAAACTAATGTTTTCTTTAAATAATAACTATTTAAAAAAAAAGTTCATATGCATATATTACTGCGGGCATAAAAAGAACTTGTCTCTATTACTGCCTGCCAATTACTGCGAATGACCCTGCGAATGATAAACAACTTCGGGATCATATAAGAAATTAATAAAATATGTTTAAAAGATAATTATTTCAGAATTCATACCAATTAATAATAATAATTAGAATAGAGATGAATAACATAACAAGCAGAATTTTTAATAGTAATTAAAAAAATTAGCTTAATCGAAGAAACACAAATCTTGATTTAAGAAATAATCATTTTGAATTTTTTGAAATCAATCAGAAAAAATTTTGAATAAAGTTACATTCACTTAATTTAATAAAAATTTCTTGGTTTGAAAGTTTTTCTGCTTAATTTAACACAACAAATTCTTTATTATAATGACCGCTTGTATTTTTTATCAACTTTGATTTATTTGTTTTATTTTTTATTAATTTCTGTTTATAATTTATTTTCAAGATTATTTATTTTTAACTAAGAGCAATTTTAAGGCAACTTGAACTGTCAATTGACAGGCAATATTTTCTTTTTAAGTTAGAATAAATGCATTTTACACCCGCAGTAATTGGTACAAATGCATACAAATAGAGGTGCTTCTATTACTGCGGATTATTCAAAACATTCGCAGTAATACAAGCATGTTCATTTTTTTGGTACCAATTACTGCATACTGGTTTTAGAGATGAAGTAATAAACAGAGAATTTATTTACTTCTTAGTTTAGTCATTTCTATCTTTATCCCCTTATTATAAATTATTTGTTGTACGATTGAAGGTTTTATAAAAGAGATTAGAAATTATTTTTGTGATTATTTACTCAAGGCTAATTTTTCAGTTACTCAAGTATCAGAAATTTTAATAGACGAAAAGTAAGTTTATAGTCAAATACAAACAAGCAACCGGTAAATTCCTTATACATTTATCGTTTAAATTCCTAGAACTCTTTTCATATTTTATTTTATCCATTTTTGTACAAATATTAAGACAATTGTCTAATTTTTTTTTTATTCTGCATGACAATCGTCTTAATTCTAAAAATAAACGTAGTTTTGATTATTAATTGTAATTGATTATTTACATTAATTTAGAAAAGATTTTGCTGTTTTAAACAATTATTTTTCATTAATTTTATATTATATAGTTATTTACTGGTAATGCTTCGTTATTATCATACTCTGCCAATGATTAACTATGTTAAATTTACATAGATATATCGTTATTTACACTAATAATTCTAAAGTTACACCACAATTTAACAATAGAATAAGAGTAGAAATTTAAAAAAATAAAAAATGCGATATTTTAAAAATAATTTTTTGGAACAAATTTTTTTGTTCAATAAAATTAAAAAATTGTCAAATGACTACTTGGGTAAGTGTGGAAATTACTGCGGTTTTTTCGGTAGGTCTACTTCAAAAGCATTTTTGTTAAATTTTTCAAAAATAAAATTAATTTTTCTTTTTTAAACCAAAGTTTGACTCATTATTGACTCAAAAAAAACCACGAGTGCGAAAAACTAATGTTTTCTTTAAATAATAACTATTTAAAAAAAAAGTTCATATGCATATATTACTGCGGGCATAAAAAGAACTTGTCTCTATTACTGCCTGCCAATTACTGCGAATGACCCTGCGAATGATAAACAACTTCGGGATCATATAAGAAATTAATAAAATATGTTTAAAAGATAATTATTTCAGAATTCATACCAATTAATAATAATAATTAGAATAGAGATGAATAACATAACAAGCAGAGTTTTTATAGTAATTAAAAAAATTAGCTTAATCGAAGAAACACAAATCTTGATTTAAGAAATAATCATTTTGAATTTTTTGAAATCAATCAGAAAAAATTTTGAATAAAGTTACATTCACTTAATTTAATAAAAATTTCTTGGTTTGAAAGTTTTTCTGCTTAATTTAACACAACAAATTCTTTATTATAATGACCGCTTGTATTTTTTATCAACTTTGATTTATTTGTTTTATTTTTTATTAATTTCTGTTTATAATTTATTTTCAAGATTATTTATTTTTAACTAAGAGCAATTTTAAGGCAACTTGAACTGTCAATTGACAGGCAATATTTTCTTTTTAAGTTAGAATAAATGCATTTTACACCCGCAGTAATTGGTACAAATGCATACAAATAGAGGTGCTTCTATTACTGCGGATTATTCAAAACATTCGCAGTAATACAAGCATGTTCATTTTTTTGGTACCAATTACTGCGTCCTCAAATAAATAATATTAATTGATCAAAATTCAATTTTTAATCCATAACTGATATTAGAAAAGAGTTATCTTACTTTTATATGCAAAAAATTTTTAATTTGAACCATTTTATGTAAAGAAAAAGATCTTCTAGTAGCACCTCTTTTCGTCCAGAAACTCACAAAAAAGCTATAGTTTACGACTTATTAGCCAGTTAATTTTAATTTATTAATAACAAATTGAATAATTGTTGTACGTGTAAAACTACCATGCAAATATTTTCTTGAAGATATCAATTACGAGAAACAATTTTCTTTAATTCAAAAAGCTCAAGTACGATTTATTTATAACTAACTGTTGCCCGCCCGCTCCGCTGGGCACTTTATAGAATTGTAGTTTTAGATCTAGACTTGAAATTCAATTGGAGTATTATTTTGACTTGCACAGGTTCCACATTCCATCGAATCGGAAGTAGAATTTATTGAAATCCGTATTGAGATGATCTCTACATGACAAATAAAAGATCCTTACCAAATTTGCAGCTTTTTGAAGCTACATTTTAAAAATTAAGATTTTTTATTGTTAACACCAACCCCCGCGATCTTTATTGAAGGTGATTCGGTGTAAAATCCGTTTTTAGATCATTTTTGTATCACATGTAGACGACTTCTATTAAATTTGGAGTCTATAGGGGCTATAGCTTGGAAATTAAAAATTTTCATTGTTAATACCTACCCCCGCAACCCTCTGTGGGGTGAGATATCGTAAAATTCATTGATGGATTATTTCTACATCTCTTACAGAGGATTCCTACCAAATTTCAAGTCGATAGGAGCTATAGTTTGAAAACGGGAATTTTTCATTTTTAACGCTCCCGCAACCCCCCTTGTGAGTGGAATTTCGTAAAATCCGTTCTTAGGTGACCTTCACTCGACGAAAGGAATATTCCTGCCAAATTTCAAGTCTTCTAGGTCTTGTAGTTCCAGAGATATCGTGATGAGTGACTATATCTATAGAAAGTCACTTACATATATATATATATATATATGTAGATTGAAATAAAAAAATCCACAGTAATACCCATACTTACCCTTACTTTAATGTCATTGTATGACAAGGAAAATTCCATCTATGTGTGCGTAAAGATGTTACTTCTATTCTACTATCATTAGAAGTACAAATAATAGTCAAAAAATCAGAAAAACAAATAACAACAGCACTTAATCCCTTCATAATCCCACTCCGAAAGAATGGAGGATTGCTTCACTCGTCAGAGGCGCTACTTTTCTTCAATTGTAGTAAACAAGGGTAAATGGTATTTCACATTCCAAGTTAGTCAGTAACTGAGTCGAACTTAGATAGTACAAAACAGCAATTATATTTTGCGCTTTCAACTTTCTGCATTAATTATATCCGTAAGTATTACTTAAGAGCAACAATTTTTATATGACATTAAAGTTAGCTGTCTCTTCACAATTGTTTTAATTTTTTTTAACAAATCAATAACAATAATTTAATTGCTACAAAATTATGTCATTATATTTAGCTGTTACTCACAATTTTTTTAATTTTCTCTAACAAATAAATTATAGTAAGAAAGAATTATTAAAAAAATTGACTTGAAGAAATTTTAATAAATTAAAAATGCAATTTTTTAAAAATAATTTTTTAGAACAAATTTTTTTGTTAAAGAAAATTAAAAAATTATCAAGTGACAGCTATCTTTAAGGTCATCAATTTATTTATAGTTACTTAATATTTAATTAATAAATATAAACATTTGAATATTAAATAATTGCAGATTTATCAACGATTATCAAACCATGGATGATTTGGAGCTCTATTATGAGATGCGAAACACAATAAAGGCTGGAGATCTTGAAAAAATGAAAAAAATAATAAACAATTACGGATTATCATATTTCCCAGCTTGGGAGGATGGTTATAAATTGCTCAGACAAGCTTGTGTAAAAAACCACAATCATTTAGCAGAGTATCTGCTATCGAAAAATGCTAAAGTCAACTGTGACTATGCTCTAGTGTCACCTCTTCAAATAGCTGTAATGAAAAACAATAAAAAATTAGTTAAATTACTTTTGGAGCACGGCGCTAAATCTTATACAAATAAAAATAAAGCACCGCTTCAAATAGCAGTTGAAAAAAAAAATTTGGAAATTGCAAAGCTACTCTTTGAGCACAATGGAGTTAAAAAAAGCTTTCATGAATTATCAAATTCTCCGGAACGTCCAACACTACATGTGGCTATTCTTAGTGCTGAATATTCGATGGTTAAACTACTGTTAGAAAATGGTTTCAATGTAAATGTCAGCGATATTAATGGAATAAAATCAATTCATTTGGCCATTAGATTCAAATTATTGAACATTTTACAATTGTTGCTGGAATTTGATGCAGATGTAAATGCAAGAACTAAAGAAGGATACACTCCGATTTTTCTGTCTTTACTTCTCTCTTATTATCGATACTTCGAAGACCAAGTTCCACTAAATCCTGAGCAAGATCCGAAGATGTTGAAACTCCTTATTGATTACAAAGCTGACATTAATATGGTTAATCCAAACAACTATACTCCACTTCAATTCGCATACAGTTATACACGTCATTGCTTTCCTTCTTCATTTCGTGAAAAAGAAAATTTACAAAAACTTAGAGCTTTACTCGGTCAAATGATGAAATTAAGAAGTCAAAAGTTGTATATTGCGGCGGGTAATTTACGAGAAATATCGTTGATCAGAGAAAAACTATTGATAAAGTACGGCAATAAGTGCGTCGAAGAATTAATTAAAATGGTTAGAATCAAAGTACCAAACACAAACATTTCAATGTATCATTTTATCACTAAAAATGACAACTTTTTGGCATCATGTGTGAAGAATGACAATGTTAAAACATTTGTATCGTCAGATAGAATTTTAAGTCGATTCCCTAACTATGGATCCACAATAAAAATTTGTTTTTCAAGAGGAGTAAGGAGAAACTTTTTATTAGAAGAAAGCGTGAAAGTTTTTGAAAATAATTGGCCTCACGCCGCTAATTTGCTGACAAATTGTTTAATACATGTATTCAAGTATTTGAATAATCATGAATTACACGAATTTATATGGACATTCAATTAAGAACGTTTTATAAAATGTATTATACACTTAAAAAAAAAAAATATAATTGCTGAAGACAATTTTTAAAAGTAAATAACATTTTTTTACTTGAATTTTTCAACTATAAATTAATTTATTGTTACATGTATTTTGTACAAACATATTTTTATATATACAGTGTATAATATTTATTATAATTTTATCGTGCTCAAACAAATAAAAGAAAATAACAGGAAACAAGTACAGACTACGAATTAATTTATTTGTTTTAAAATCATTTAAAATTCCAATACCCAAATTATTTTTCTTTTTGTATAATGTACAATGATTTTAAGTACATTTAATTGAGCATTATAAAAATGAACACTTTAGTATTCAATGGAAATAATATCTTTTAATTATTATTATCAATTTATAAGACAAAAAAATACTATTTTAAATAATTATTATTATTATTAAAAAATAAAGCTATGGAATTGTTTTTATTTTATTTTTTTGTTTTCAAATACTATTTTCTTTAACGATTATAAATCGCAAGCTATCCTCGTTTATATATTCTCATAAATATATAGATACTCAACTCATTCTTTTTCTACAAGCACGTAATATTATTTCACTCGTAAATTTCAATTAATTAATTTATCAATTAATTAACTATCAGTTCATTACATATATACAACTGTTTTTTTCACGCAATGATTATTCATAAAGTATGTACACATAACTTTGTCATAATATATTTTTATAAATATTTTCTTTTAACCATTAATATTGAACTTCTTTCATAATAATCAAATTATATTTTTCATGTCACCTTAATTAATTATTTTTATATTTATATACATGAATTAATATTTATATATGTAAAGAAAAATTATCAGATTTTTGTTTACTTTTTTACATTCGAATGTTTTAAACAATGAATAAAAAAATTTTAATTAGACTCAATTTTTTTTATCTACTCGATAACTAATAGTTTCACAGTTGAAGTTGAATTTTTCTTATTTGATATTTTTCTTTTTTGAAATTTTTTATAGAAAAATTATTATCTTTAAATAAAACAAAAAAATATAAAATTTATAATTTATATGTATTCCCATATACCGATAGATATTTAAAAATTAAACGATAATAATTTTTATTTGGATAATAAAATAATTACGTAAACGTGCTGATAACAAAAATCAATAATTATAAAATTGATATTTTTTCTTTGTCTTTTAAGGGGGTATTCTGATCTGGAAGCATGAAATTTCAGATCATTTTTGAAGTGCCGTAAAAAAAAAGCAATCAATATTTTTACTATATATTTTTTATGTTATTTATTAATATTGTAAGAATACCGAAAAAAATTAAAAAAGTTGAAAATTCAAAAAAATTAGCAGCTGATGAAGTGGGGGGATCTCAAAAAATTGGCACGTGACTTTTTGGCTTTTTCAAATTTTTACTGTTTTCAAAAAATTCAAACAAGTCCAAAAAAGTGGTTTTTTTTTTTTTTTTTCTTTTTTTTTTCAGATAGTCGCCAATTTTGTGAAAAAAATTTTTTTCAATTTTTCCATAGTTCCAACCATTGCGACATTATTCCAGATTAATAATCTTTTTTATTTTTTTGTTTTTAATTGCTAGGAAAGTTGGAATCGTGGGTATAGTCACGTGCCAATTTTTTGAGACCCTTCTACTTCATCAGCTGCTTATTTTAAAAATTTTCAACCTTTTTTTATATTTTTCTGTATTCTTATAACGTTAATAAATATCTCATAAAAAAATCTATAATAAAAATAGTGATTGCTTTTTTTTACGGCACTTCAAAAATTACCTGAAATTTCATGCTTCCAGACCAGAATACCCCCTTAATGATTGACTTGAATTTGATAATTAAATATTAAAACTGAAATTTTATGCTTTTTACCTGTATAGTTGTGATAAATATATAACTGTCAATTGAATTACACAACAAAATAGAAAAATTAACAGTGATCGTTTTTAACGAGGATTTGTATTGTAATTATTTGGTTGATATAACGAATGTGACAATACTATTCTTGACCGAAGCCTTCAGTTTCTTCGATAGCATAATTCAATTTTTCCACCATTTGATCGTAACTTTTGTACGGTGGTAAATCCAACCGGTTAAAACAAGTATGTGATCTTGGTAACCAAGTATCCTTGCCAACTTTTTCAATACAAAATCGCTGAGGTCCATTACTTCCTATAATTTTTTATTAAAAATTAACTAGCTGTTAAAGAGTTCAATTAATCAATAACTTTAAAAAAAAAATAACGTTACCCATTAATTCTGCAAAACCACCAACAGGTACGCGGCAAGTTCCCGTAACAAATTGCAGTAATCTCGCTCTCTTTTCATTGTCTGTCGTCCGTACAAACTATAAAAAATTATACATTGACAATTTTCTGCACAACACAAGTATAAATAATCATTAAAAATAATAAAAAAATTATTCATACCTGCCAGAACCACAATACTTGTTTACTATTCCTCGTGTAATGTCGATAGATTGAATTACGTTGCCAATCATCAACATCTATTTCCTGCATGCCACAAAGCATTAGTTCAAGTTCACGCTCGTCAAAATACTTGAGCCATTCCAATGGTACAACAGAATTAAAACCTTCCAAAAAGGCTTTTGTTTGTTCTTCGATACCTCGGGTCATTCTCCACTCTGTCATTAATCTAAAATAATTCATTTCTATAATTAATCGACAATTTATAAAATTTTCAATTTCTTTTTTATTCTGCTTGGTTTTACGGCGCATTTATGATAAAAAATGTCGTGAAAGAAAAAAATGTACATTTCGATAGCTTTTTTGCTTTTAAAAGTTGAAAAAAATTTTGGCTCTCATGTTTTTGGATAAAATTTCGACTTTATCTTTTTTTAATATATTTTTTTTGAAAAGTACATAAGAAAATGAACAATTTAAAAAAAAGAAGTTGAAAATCACAATTTTTTAAAAACTTTTTTAATTTGTTAAAATTGTAATAATTAACTTTTTTTTTAATTGTCCATTTTTCTTTATGTATTTTTCGAAAAAAAATAATTCAATAAATCAAATCGAAATTTCGTTCAAAAAAATGAAAATTAAAATGATTGACCCTACTAATAAATAATTACCAAAGTTAGTAATTATAGATAATAACTTTTAGTACCTCATATACTCTTCTTTGTTCTCTTCAACTACTCGGATTTTATCGCCGTTCTCTTTTAACTCATGATGAATAACTTGACCAAGTATCTCAAAATCTACGCTATAATACAATTCTAAACCACACTCGTCAATATTATTCTCCTTTATCCAAATAAGTGACTTGTAAAATTCTGGATCAATAGACTCAATATCTTTCATTATTAATTTTTTATTTAACATCCGTTTGTAAAAAGGCATCGTAAATCCACTATAAATAAACCGTCCATGGTATAAAGCCTAGAAAAAAAAATCAATAAATTAGTTCAAATTTATTTTTATTTTAATCGAATCAATAGCGGTCATTTTTTTTTTTTCCAAGATTATATCTTATGCTCAAAAAGATATTAATCTATGACATTTGAATAAAACTTTTTGTACAAATTAAATATATAGAAAAACTAGCCGAGTTTTACTTTAGAGTTTTGCGATCAATTATTCAAAAAAATACATTACCATTGCAATAAATCTACCGATGAATTTGAAATATTGCAGATGATCCGGATTGACATAAGACGCTGGATTTATTTGTAAACTATAATTACTCTTATTGGCATACTCAAAAAGACAGTACATTGGATTTAAAACTTCATGGCTCAATAAGAAAAACCACTCTCTAAAACCAGAAAATAAATCAATAAATATCTAGTTTAAAAATATAATAATAATAATAATAATAACAAAAAAAATTATAAACTTACCTTGAAACTCCACCATAATCAAGTCCCTCTTCACCTTTAAATATAATATACAACCTTCGTCTCAATGCAAAAGCCTCGGCATTCATTATTTGATGGTAAGAATCTTCAAAAAGCGTTTGCCTGCTTACGCTAATTTTTATATGATTAGGTAATGCATTTGTTTGGCACAAGAATCTAAATTGCGACAATTTCCAACGGAAGGAACGTTCATATGCTCTTGGTACGCGATAAATACCTTTTGGTCTAAAAAAAAAAACATTAAGTAAATAGAAGAAAAAATAAAAATGACTAAAAAAAAAAGGTAACTCAATAATTACCCTTTAGGAGCTCCCGGTCTAGGATCTTGGAATGTAGTAGTACGTGTATTATGATCAACAAAGTATCTAACACCGTCTTCAGTAAGCCGTATTTCCCAGCCATCAGGCAGAGGGGGTTCATCGATACCTGTTTCTTGTCCCTGAGTTCTAGGGTCCTCCCATTGCGTCGTTCTATTTTTGTGATTAACATAATAAACTCGTCCTTCTGGCTGTTTTCTGCGCTCCCACCCGGCCGGTAAAGGTCCAAGTGCGTCGTCTTCGTCAGTGGCAACACTTGTCGACGGACCGGCGACAACAGGTTGTCCACCAGCCTGTGGGTAGAGAAACCTCTGGTTCCCCTGCTGAACAACAAATTGCCTCTCACCCTGCCACTGTTGGAAATGTTGAAGTCGCTCTGTATTAGGTCTCTGCCAGGTGGTGCTACGCGTGTTATGATCAACATAGTAAATCCTACCACGCGGATCACGACGGACTTCCCAACCAGGTGGTAAAGGTTGCGGTCTCTCCCAGGAAGTGCTGCGTGTATTATGATCTACGTAATACCTTCGTCCGTAGACGTCATAGCGCATGTCCCACCCAGGAGGTAAAGGTTCCTCGGTTGGTTCAACCTCAGAGATAGGCTGCGCAGCAGCTTCAGCTGGAGCCGGCTGAGTTATTGGATCATTTGGCATAAGCACCGTTATTGGTGCATTATCATACCGCTGCCGAGACACATCTGGTACCATCATTGACGTAATAGCTTGGGAATTTTCGTTACGTCGTTCCGCAAGTAATCTCAATCCAGATGCTGTATTAATTCCAGTGACTCCTCCGCTGGTTATCGTTACCGATGAATTATTGTCATCGCGGTTATTTTCTAACATCGGGAATGATGAAGTTGGATTATCACGTGACGTGACTTCACTGTGACGGTCAATTGCATCATCTCGAGAATTCTCAATTGATAAACGAGATGAGGGAGCTGAATTTTCATCCGATTGAGCTCCAGCCAATCCTACGGTGTGAATATCACAAGCATATTTAGGTAAGCGTGATCCGGCGACGTTTGATCTTGACGATCCGTTACTGGACTCACCAGAAGTCCGGATAGATCCGACTACTGTTCTGGGTGCTGAAGATGCACTTTCGGCGAGCGGCGGCAACCTTGCAGACAAAACTGCGTTTCCCATTACGTTACGTGACGTTCCGTTGGCATTCACCATAACGGATTGCCCAAAATCGCTAGGTTCGTAAACTAAATACGGGCTGCGGTGTTGCGTGGGTGCTGTATTTTCAGTCCCCTGGCCACGCATCAACGCCCGGATACCTCCATTCAATATACTCCGGTTATTTGCCGGATCGGCAGAATTCGCGGCTGCTAATGGGTGCGAACCGATTGACGATGTACAAGCTGGTTGGCGCATTTGCTCTATTACTGCTGGTGGTGTTACGGTGGACATATCAATTTTTAAACCATCGAACAGTGTTACTAATTCACCGACTTTGGCTAACTGCGAATCGTGTTTACTCTCGTTTATTAAATCTAGAGTCAACTCTAAGTTTTCAAGTTTACCGCTGTAATGCGATAAAATTTGAAACAGACTTATGCGTTTCTCGCCAATCATCGTGTCCTTACGAAACGTACTGTGATCTAATAAACGAAAGTGTAACTGAGAGTATGGTGTCACGAGAATTGTGAACTCTTCGTTCCATTTTGGCTGATAAGTTGCTTTAGACACTTCTGTTTTTCGAGGACTTTTGTCGTCCACGGAAAATTCCACGTAAGGATTTGGCTTTAGAAATGATGAACTACGCAGTATTGCAGCTTCGACTGAAAAATTTATCAATTTTATTTTTTGTTAATATTTTATTTATAAACAATTAAGAATCACCAGATTAAGGATTGAGATTGAAGAAATTCAAGATTTTAAATAAAAATTATTTTTCGTTAAATTGCTCGGTTGGAATAAAAATGTTATATTTACATAAACTATTTTACTTGACAAAATCTAATTTCTATTATTACAGGCACTTAGTTGATTAATTATGACCATTAAATTAGATTTGAGAATTAAACTTACGATCAATAGTTGACATTTATTATTTATTAATATTCTTAATAATTAACTTGAATTTACATTTACATAATTATTATTTCAGCGAGTAGCGTTAAAGCAAAAATTATAATAACACTAAAGTTGACAGATATTTTAAATTTTTTTGGAATTTTATAGCAATGAAATTATTAAAAAAAAAAAATTCAATTAAAAAGTTTCACATGTGAAAATTAGTAAAAATTACAAGTGAAAATTTTTAGAAGCGTTTTTTATTGTAATTATTTTGTTAAAAAAATTTTTAAAATTGATAGCTGACCGCTAACTTCAGTATTATAAAATTATATTATATTTCAATAAAGAACACATTGAATTATTAAATTCAAAATTTTTAGAGAAATAACTTTGCATAAAGTATCTGATTCGATTTTTGTATTTATTTTTTTTCAATTCGAATATCAAAAAATTATTAGATTTTTTTTTCTGTCATTAAAAAAAAAATAAAATTGTATGAATTTATTTTGAATTATGAACTTTTTAAATATTTAACTTTTAAGATTTCGCAACTTGTAAACATTATAAAAATTACCTGAGCTATGCTAACATTACAAAACACTTTATCATACTAAACTGACGCGGTTTTTTTTATTTACTTTTAAAGAAACTAATGTTATCAAATGAACTCTAAACAAACAAATTGTTTAACACTATACATTTTCAAATGTCAACTATAATACTTACTATTTATCAACTTTATATTAAAACTAAAAAAAAATTAACGTCTCCTAAGCATCCGATAGAATTTTGATTTCTCTTTTTTAAATCCTCAGTCCGGCGATTCTTATAAAAATCTCGAAGCAAAAGTTTAAAAATAATTATCAACAAATGAACTTACTAGTAATACTGAGCTGATGAAATCCTGGGGAAGTTGCTACTTCACATTGAGACATTGTGCTCAATTTATTGAATTACTGTTACAGTATTTTATTTTTCAGCGGCAGTAATCATAACATCCTGCTTATCTCAATACTGTTGTTTCCTTAAAAAAAAAAAAAAAAATAAAAATAAAAAAAAAATAATTTATAAATTTTTACATCTACAGAATTCAATAACAAAAATTGTGTCATGAATCATTATAAATTAAATAAATATTTTTAATCAATCGTCGCTATTCAACCGAAACTGATTTTTAATAATAAAATTTCACACTCATACTCACCAAAGTATTCATAAATATTTACATAAAAGAAAAAGTATTATTACTCATAATCATAATGTTTATGTAAAAAAATAAAATAATAGTTAATTAACAATTGAAATTAATATTGTAATTATGCTCTGAAAAAAAATATACACTCTAATATAATTAATTGAATAAGAATAAGCATAAATCATATACATACATATACACAGACACTTACAATACATGTATGATAATTGTATATTTAAAGACGATAAGTAAAATAAGGGAATGATAAAAAATAATAATGGATATTAATGATTAGTCATACAAATGCCAAGGAAATATAACTCGTAATTGTAAGATAAATTTAAACGGACAAACGAAAACTAAAATTGTCAATTACATTGTACATGTATATATCAATGCATACTTATATATCTATATATATATATATATGGCTTTGTGTGTATATTATAGATATTAAAAATATTAATTTAATGCCAGTAATTTGATGTCTATCGTACTAACCTAAATGTTTGATAGTATTTATCCAGTATAAATTATTATACATTGCACATTCACAACACTATTTATTGATATTCGCTGTTATTAATTGTTTTTAATAGTATCTATTATTATTTTTTTTGCATTATCATTGAATGAAGAGTGAACTTTACTATCAGTGAACCACCATTTTGCCATACGTCAAAATGTATATAGAAAACTAGATCTCCGTTCTTTGAAGAAAAATGAGTATCAACATTTATATGTGTTGCAAAGAGGAAAGACGAAGAGGATAAAAATATTACGAATTTACGATAAAGAAGAACGGAAGAACCCAGGCAAAGACTCAATTACATCCTCAAGATGGCGCTCTTGGCTTGATTGATATTGGCGCGATGATTTGAATTTTTTTATAACACGGAAGTTGACAGACTTGAAAAATTTTTTTAGAATCTTGTAATGACATTAAAGTTAACTGTCACTTGACAATTTTTTAATTTTCTTTAACAAAAAAATTTGTTCTAAAAATTTTTTTTTTTTAAATTGCATTTTAATTTATTAAAATTTCTACAAGTCTATTTTTTTAATAATTTTTTTTTTCGCTATAATTTATTTGTTAAAGAAAATAAAAAAAATTGTGAAGTGACAGCTAAATTTAATGACATAATTTTGTAGCAATTAAATTATTAAAAAAAAATTTAATCAAAAAGTTTCACATGTGAAAATTAATAAAAATTACTAGTGAAAATTTATGCCATTAAAGTTAGTTGTCACTTGACAATTTTTTAATTTTGTTTAACAAAAAATTTGTTCTAAAAAATTATTTTTAAAAAATTGCATTTTTAATTTATTAAAATTTCTAGAAGTCCATTTTTTCAATAATTTTTTTTGCTATAATTTATTTGTTAAAAGAAATTAAAACATTTGTGAAGTGACAGCTAAATTTAATGTCATGAAAATTTTTAGAAGCATTTTTATATTGTAATTGAATTGTTAAAAAAAATTTTTTTAATTGACAGCTGACCGCTAACTTCAGTATTATTTTTTTTTTTATTTCAATTTCATCCAGTTTCATAATTTTTTCCAATTTTATAATTTTATGTATGACACTGAAATTAGCGGACGTCTGAAAATTTTTGATTTTTTTTTTATTAATTAAATTAAAACTAAATCAAAAATTTGAAATAATTATTATTATAGTTTTTCAAGTTTTTTACAGGTGAAATTTTTTTTAAAATTATTTAATTGAAATTTTTTTAATAAAAAATTTCTAAAAATTTTGAAATATCGGCTAACTCCATTTTCATTATTATGTTACGTATAATTTTATTTTTCAAACATTAAATTTAAAATAATTTTTTTTAAATTTGTTCTGATTGTTGTTTTTTGAATTCACGATTTGATTTCTTTTGATATGTAATTTTTTTTAGACACTAAATTTTTTATGACACTGAAGTTGACAGATATTAGAAATTCTTTTAAAATTTTATAGCAATTAAATTATTATAAAAAAAATTTAATTAAAAAGTTTCACATGTGAAAATTAATAAAAATGACAAGTGAAAATTTTTAGAAACATTTTTTTATTGTAATTAATTTATTAAAAAAATTTTTTAAATTGACAGCTGACGGCTAACTTTGGTATTATAATTTTTTAAATCAGCGCAAGCGTATTCGATGAGGTCGCTTCGATGAAAACAAGTCTTGATACAAAAATAATAACAATAGTTACAAGTACAGTAGTGTAAAAATTAATAAACACAAAACGGATGAAATCAGCGCATATTTATTGTAAAACACGTGTTGATTTTATAAAATTACATAAAAATGTTTTCCACTAATAAAGTTGAGCATTTAATTGTTGATACTAGTGCATTTATTAAAAATGTACCGCTACAGGTAATAATTTAGTAAATAGTTTTTTTTTTTACGAATTTGTTTTCTCAGTTTAGAGGTTAAGAGTTTGACACGTGATTGATAGAAAACAATTTATTTATTTATTAACGCCATTAGGCAATTATACATTATTTATTGAATACAATGTTTATAAAACTGAGATCAACCGACATTTGACAATTTTTCAAATTTTCAAAAAAAATCAATTATGATATAAAAAATACTTTTGAAAATTTGTACACAAGTTTTTTTTTCAATTTCTACATATGGAATTATTTTATTAAATTTTTTTATAATAATTTAATTGTTATAACAATCTGAAAAGTTGTAAGATGTCTTTTGATTACAGTATCATTAATATTTGAGGGTAACTGATAAATAAATAAATGGATGGTCAGAAAAAATGATATTAAGATAATATCAAAACATTAAAATCATTTCTAACTAAATAGAACTATAAAATACATTCCCTGGTTAAAAATACTGATTGAATTTTTTTTTTTTTTTTTAAATAGGATTTTATTTTTGGCGTTTTCTTTGTACATAAATAAGTAATATTATCTTAATAAACAACTGACACAATAATTTATTTATTTATTTACTTTATATATATCTCAACAGCTTGATGGCCAATAATAGAGATACAAAAAGATACAGGCGTACATCTAAAAGGCATTGTCCGCATTGACAGTTAATAATAATCTATCATTTGCACTGTCATCACATGATGCTCTTAACAAATATAATTAGTTAACTAATTTATAGTTTTTTTTTAAATTATTAAATATCAATTAATATTATTAATATAATTTTTCTCAACTATTACTAGATATTATATTTATTTATTTATTTTGTTTTATTTTATTTTAAATACGAGGAACGCCAATCGGCTATTTACAATATTATTATAAATATATTTAAAATAATATCACATAAGGGGATTTAAGCTATAATATAAATAATAATAACAAATTTTTAATTTTTATTGTTATTAGGATTGCACTTCAAGAGCGTTAATGAAAGAAAGTTAGAATTAAACAAAATAAATATATATTGCTTTGGAAAAGTAAAAAAAATAAATATAAAAAACCCAATGCAAACTTTAACATGCCTTATGAGGTAAATACTGATTGAAAAGAATTGAGAAGCCATCGCGCCATGCAAACTGTATATCTATATATACAAACAAAAGTACGGAAATTATTGAAAAGAATTCGAATTTCATCATTTTTAATTTTTTTAATCAATATTTTTAAACAGGGTTTAACAATTTATTCCCGTTGCTATGACTTATAAAATGACCGTTGATTGCTTCACTAATTTTCTGGCTAAACCTTTGAACTTATTACGAAAAACACTAAAAATTTCAATCTCAGATGTAAAATCGTTTTATTTATAATTTGAAAAAGGATGAGCATATTACACCATATAGACGCGAGCTTGGATGGCTATCAGTAAAAAGCCGCCGAATGTTCTACCTAGCATGTTATTTTTATAAATTGTTGAGTATAGGCAAACCTAGCTACTTATGCGAACTATATATTGAAGATACTGATACTAGACGTTCTGAAAGACTTGCAGAAAAAAATAGTTATGTTAATTTTGCGTTACCTAAATTTGCGACAACTGTTTATGAATTATCTTTTGTAGTTACCTACATTCGTTTCTGGGAAGAATTACCAGTCGACGTGATAAGTGCTTCCAGTATAGAAACTTTCAAGAATAAACTTTATGATTAACTTTTTAATCTAGATATCTAAATTGTAAACTTAATGTTCAGTTAAATCGTTAAAATCAAGATTATGAATTTTGCAAACTGTTAGCAATAATTTACATTCAAACTGTTTTTTATAAAAATAGTATTTAAGCAATATTACTTTTACTCTAATTTTATAATGTTTAAGTATTCATAAGTTCTAATAATCCTGTTAAAACTAAAAACTTTAAATATTTATTGTATTCACATAATGTATATTTTTTTTGCCATTTGGCCAGCGAAGATTTTGGCATAAATCAATAAATTCAATTCAATTCAATTCATTAATTAGACTTGATATTCGGTACAAATTATCACGAGGCACTATGAACTTAAGCCACCACAGCTTAATTTCAAATAATTTCTTCTAACAACAAGAGGTCTAAAGCTTGTATATGCGTAGGCCTGTTGCCGATTCGTAATAATATTCCTTTTGTTGTTCCTGTACCTTATTTGATTGAAAGACTTTGTTTGATCACTTTTTAATCTATCTACCTGATAACTATTAACTGTATCTAAGATTAGACATTCCTACTCAACTATAAAGCACACTTCTTAACATTCATTTTTTAGCCTATTTAGTTCACACCATCTAAATAATCTGTTGGTGCCTTCTTAAAAATTATACCTATTACCATTATCTTTGATACATATTTATATTAATTATTATTCATTACAGGAAGTAGCAGTTAATGTAATTACTGAAGAAAGTGTTACAGCAGAAGTCAAAAGTAAAAGGCAACTTCGAAGATTAATTGTCCTTCCCTACGATCTTCAAATTAAAGATGTTGATCCTGAACACGTTAAAACAGGTAATTTTTTACTAAAAATATGCTGTGAAATTAAATTTTAAATGTAATTATACTTTTTTTTAGTGACTGAATTCGCGAAGAAAACTGGAGATTATAAAAGTTTATCTTCGACAGATATTAAAGTTATCGCACTCACATTGCAATTGCATATTGAAAAAATTGGTAAAGATGACATCAAATCAGCTCCAACTACTGCTAAAACACTTCCGTTAGAGAAATCAGAGCCTTTAGCTCATCCTAAATGTATAGCAGGGTTTTTTAATCCTAAGGGTGGTGAAAACAGTGATGACAGTGAAGATGAAAATGAAGATGATGATGATAATAATGATGATGATAATAATGATGATGATGATGATGATGATAATGATGATGATGATGATGACAAATATCAAACTTTAGTCGATCAAATTAATTCCATTAACGAGGATGATCGAGTCAAATCAGAATTATCTGTCTTAAATGGAGATGATTCAAAAGATATTTCAGATTTAGAACAAATAGATCCAACAGATCTGGCTGAGAAATTCAAAAATTTGGATTGTAATGCTGAAGAAATTAAATTGGATGATGAGAATCACACTGTTGATGACATTCTAGCTCCTGTTGAAAATCAGTCTGCCGAAGATGATGATTCTAATGGTGATGATAAAGATGAGGATGAAGATGAAGACAGTGATGAAGCTGGTTGGATAACTCCCAGCAATATTGTTAAAGCCAAAAAGATGATGGACGCAGACACATTATCAGAGGAATCGGTGAAAGTAGCATGTATGACAACAGATTTTGCAATGCAAAATGTACTAATGCAGATGGGCATGCATGTTGCGGCTCTTGATGGACGAGTTATAAAACAACTGAGAACTTTCATCTTCCGTTGTCATGCTTGTTATAAGAAAACAAGTCGTATGGATTTGGTTTTCTGTCCCAATTGCGGATTGAAGACGTTAAAAAAAGTCGCGGTGTCCGTAGACGAAAATGGTGTTGAACATATTCACATCAATTATAAGAAACAATTGCCGGTGCGTGGAAAAAGATTCTCATTGCCGACACCAAAAGGTGGTAAACACGCAGTCAACCCCATTCTTTCTGCTGACCAACCTGTACCAGATCAACGAGTATCAAAATTAGCAAGGATGAAGAATAATCCACTCAATGATGATTATATTGCTGGTTACTCTCCTTTTGTTACGAGAGATGTCTTTTCGAAATCAGCTATGCTTGGGATTAGATCGAATCATGTTGGTCATAAGTACTGGATGAAAAAAAATCCTAACGAATGTAAAAAAAGAAGAAAATAAATTTGTGAGATTTTCACCTTTATATTTCTATGGTATTTTTTATTTTTTTTTAACTACCAAGTATGTTGTTTATGATGATTAATTCATTAATAATACCGACACACAAAACATAAAAAGTTGTTTGTACATTTGACCGGGCCCACCTACGAACATGTATTTCGACCCGCTGAATCCGAATTTGAAGTCCGTTTGGCCCGGTCACCCTCCAGATTTGAGTAAAATTCAAAAAAACCCAAAAAATACAATCAGAGCGATGAAAACATATTTTTGAACTCGGATCAAGTATGATTTTTATGGTGCCCTAATTTTTAATTGCTTTCTTTTATTGTAGCGTCTTAATACAAAATTTGATTGAGCAATGCAAGGACAGTAAATTTATCTGGTGCTGGCGAATCCAAGATGAGAATGTAGAATGTCTTGTCGATAATTTGGGTTAGATGCGCCCCAGTGGGTGACGTTGGTAGGGTCCAGAGGTGAAATCCCATCGTTGGTTGTAAGTTTATCGCCTTCCTAGTTGGGACTGGACTGGATGCTTGTGCAGACTAGTTTCTCTTTGAGTATTTTATTTAGAATATCACACAGGTTGTATGGTTGAGTTTTAAATAGTTCCGGTTGATGGAACGCCTTTCGGCGACTGAAAATGATCTGAGACGGTGGATAGTTGTTGCCAATAATTGATGAAACCAAACGATTGAGAAAATACACTGTGTACACTTGATAGCGTGTGAATAAGTAACCACTGAAAACTGATAACTTGGAATCGACTGTTTTTCTGGAATCGACCAAAAAGTCATATAAGTAGGTACTTGAGAGTAGAGACCAGCATGCATGTATGAGAATTTGTCGTTCGAAGGAAATATTTTAGAGTTTGACTTTTTTATTTACTTTGTTACATTCTGAATAATATATTTACAAAACTCAAATAAATGACGCTAAAAAAAATTAGTTATTTAGTTAGTAATTTGTAAAATTGGCTAATAATTGAACACCTAACAAAATGACTGTACAAACAACTTTTTATTTTTTGGGTGCTGGTGTAATTATTTTAAGTATGAAATGAATTCGAGGACAAAGTTTTTGTTAGAAGTTATTGTCACAAGTATCTGAGGCCCATACAATGGGCATTTTTTTTCTAATACAAGATAATTTATAGAATCGAATAGTTATTTAATTATATAAGTTAATTACCAATTACTTTTAAAATTTGAAGATTTTTTTTCCTATTTCAAGACAAATATGCAGTATTTCACGTTAATATCTGAGATTTTTTGGAGCCAAACTAATTAAAAAGTCATTTTTTAACTTTTAGAGTTCAAAATTTTGCAAATTTTCACAAAAATAATGCTCCGGGTGAGGATCGAACTCACTGAGGGGCCAGACAGATAGATAATTGAGTCATCAGCGAAGGCTATTGATCTTAGAGTGTAAGGGATCATCTCAGTTGTTTGGTTCATCGAAGGTGAGTTGACGATTGATGCTGTTAAGATGTTGAATAGTATTGGTGAGTTGACCGTTCCTTGCTGGAACCCTTCTAGTATCTGGAAGACTGGAGATGATATGTTTATACCGTCCCAGGTTACAAATGATTTGTCACTAATCATCGCTAAGATCATGCAAATCAGTCATTCATCAAATTTGTAGTTTATGCATTTGTATATTAGTCTGTTAGTCCAGCCAGAGTCGAAGGCTTTCTCAAGATCAATTAGCAGAGCTGCTGTATGCTGGATGAGTTTTAGGTGGTGAGAGACATCTGACATTAGTTTATTGATGGCGTGTGCCGTCGAGTGTTGATGTCGGAAACCGAACTGATTATCGGGGATCACCTCGTTGTCAGTGCAAGCTCTTACGATGCGTTTATTTAGTATTATTTCAAACACTTTGCTGATACTGGGCGTTAGGCTAATCGGACGGTAACTAGATGGGTCATTAGGGTTTTTTCCCTTTTTATAGACCGGCAACACTTTTGCTCGCTTCCAGCTGGTGTAGAAGTAATATCTATTTAGAACATTATTGAAAAGAATTGTGTAGCTATTGATGATTGATGCTGGCAGGTGTTTGAGCACTATAGGTGGTATGTCGTCGAGACCGCTGGGAACTTTGTTGGGAAGTTTTTTTAGGACATTTGTTACTTCCGCTGGTGCGCAGAAAAGGTTATCGCCAGATGCTTGCGGGTTACCAGGATTTGTAGAAGGATTTTCGTCGTCAAAGATGGTTATAGAGCAGTTGTTTGCTCTAAATTCATGAACTTCTTGTCTGATGGTTTCCGCTGTGGCGTCTACCGTTTCTTTGGTCTCTATTCCGATGTTCAAGTACCTGGGAGAGTTAATGCGTTCAAAGTGGGCCCCAATTATGTTTAATTTGTCATGAGGAGTTGAAAAAGATAAAAGATCGCCATTCGATGTGGCGTTTTTTATATCACAATTGCTCAGCTCAATTAATGGGTCGTCTTTTTTTAACTTGATGTCTGGGATATTTGTTGTTTTAGCTGGTCTCAGCATTTTATTGATTTTGGGAAAGAAAGAATGAGCTTTACGGTGGTCGATTTGCTTAAGCAGATTTGCCCAGTAGCTGGTAGCCGATTTAATGAATTCTTGATGCATTTGGTTTTTTAATTCTTTGATTGCTTTCTTAGTTTCAGCAGTTTTCTGTGAGTTTGGGTTTATCACAGTAAACTTGTGATAGGTCGTGAGTAGTTTGTTTTTGTCTTTTTGCAGCTTTTTTATTTTAGGATTGACGTAGTTGTGGATTTTATTTTGGGAACTATTTGATCAATTGATTCTTTAATCGTGGACTCAATGTCCGTGAGATAGTTTTCGATTTCGATGATCATGAGTGTCTGGTTAGAAGGTACTGTTGATGTGTAGCGAGAGTCTAAGTCTTTGGTGAATTCTTTTCTTACATGCTGCTGTAAACAACAGCATGTAAGAAGGTAGGAAACCATATTTTTCAATTTCAGACTGTCCTTCGTTTATATCAAACTCTTCGATCTTCAAATGACCTCCGTAGTGGGTTTCTCTTACGTTTTCTGTTTTTTTCTAGAGTTTTTATCTTTTTAGCATCCAGCGAAAATCTGCCATCATGCTGACATTCCAATTTCCTTGATACTTACCCTCCATTTCACTTATGTCTTGATGAAATCGTTCTCCTTGTTCTTCGCTATAGTCTCCAAGATTTTCAGGAAAGAATTTTTTTGGACCCGGATCTAGTATGTTTTTCACAGTACCTTAACAAAATAACTGTACAAACTATTTTTTATTTTTTGTGTGCTGGTGTAATTATTTTACGTTTGAAATGAATTCGAGGACAAAGTTTTTTTTAGAAGTTATTGTCACAAGTATCTGAGGCCCATACAATGGGCATTATTTTTTCTAATACAAGATAATTTATAGAATTGGACAGTTATTTAATTAAATTAATTACCAATTACTATTAGAATTTAAAGATTTTTGTCCTATTTCAAGACAAATATGCAGTATTTCACGTTAATATCTGAGATTTTTTGGAGCCAAACTAATAAAAAAGTCATTTTTCAACTTTTAGAGTTCAAAATTTTACAAATTTTCCCAAAAATAATGCTCCGGGTGAGGATCGAACTCACGACCTTAAGATTATGAGACTTACGCGCTGCCTACTGCGCTACCGAAGCAACTGGGCACAGAAAAGAGTATTTTCTAGTTTAATCACACCTTTGTAGAAAAAAAAAAAAAGAAATGGTTTTCATCAAACAATTTGTTTCATTAGGGAATAATCTAAGAGATTTTTATTAAACAAAAAAAAATTCATTTTTTAATATAACAACTCATTTGTCAATCTGTTTTTATTTTTTCTTTTTTTCATTACTGAGTTGCACGTAGCTGGCCCTTGGGGAGTCTAGTACAGCCAATGTTTGTGATCCGGTTAGTATACATATGGTATAGTAGACGAGCATATCCCGCGATTATTTAAAATTAGTATTATTTTTATTTTTTCACAATAATATTTACGTGCATAACATTGTCAGCCTCATGGTGGTGATCTGTGGACTGTTTTCGAAAAAGGTAAAGATGGCGCGCACTTCAATATAAAATGAAAATATGAGAGACCCGATAATTTGTTTGAATCTAATGCAGAGCCCTATCGACACATTAGCTGCGCTGGAAGGAGGATTTCTTTGTTGTCAACTACAGAGGACCACGGCGAGGCCCGGGGATGTGACCGTATGGGTCAAACAACATCTGAAGACCTCTCACTTTGATGGAAGTCAACGTATCAAAGCAAGAGGGTCCTTCACCACTAACACTGCCCTTGCATCGCTGGCATCCTCCATTATAAAGGACCTTATCCTTTATAGTAGGCTCCGTAGGATGGACCGTAATGCCTCCACAGTAACTTCCTGGAACATAATTTCGGACCCAAGGAGTCCCAGTACTGTAATCCAGCGGTACTGGCAAAACTAAACTGACAAAAGAGGCACTCAGCTCTTCTCGATATATCAGTGATATTTCCTCCTCTTTTTGGAACTTTTTTCAAATTTTGGATATCTCAAATAGTTTTTGAGATATAAGCAAAAAACTAAACCCCTTTTTTATTTTTTTTTAGTTAATTGTTTATAAATTTTGTAATTTTTACGAGCGCATCTTCAAATTTTTCAAAAACTTTCTACATGTGATAACGAATCGAATGACACCTCAATCATATTTTTCGGACTCTTCGAAAAAATTTTGACCTAAAAGGCACTTGTTGATTAGACTATGAGTACAGGGCGCTATTACAGTAGTCTTGTTGGCAATGGGACTCCGCAATCATGGCTCCCCTATCATATAAACTCAAAAACAATAGATTGCAATAGTTAACTAGAGAATTGGAATTGCCCTCCGTGAGCTCGGGTGCAATGGCGAACAGCTCTCCATTTAACGACAACTCTCTATAACGTCATAAAATGCACGATCCCTTCAGTATCGTTATATAGAGTTTACACTGTAATTTAAATCACCATTGGCGGGGTTAGATTCGATGTTACCTTAGACCCTATCCGATCAAAATGCATGCTCTGCATTATTATTTACATTTTTTCGCCAAAAAATTATGCTGCTCTACACTTGTGAAGGCCTGGACTACAGCGTAAATTTATCACTGACCATCATTTATTTAAAATTTCCATCTTTAGTTCGCTGAGTATCAAATTTATTCGTCAAAATAAATCAGATACATTTTAAGAACTTTATTGTATTAACAGTAAAAAAAATTGATCTTCATTATGAAAATTACGACCTAAACTTTTTAAACAATGGATGTTTCGCCGTGGAAGATGATGGTTTTTTGAATTCATAGTAAACTGCATCGTCTGCTCCAGACATCGATGATAAATTTCCAGCTCTTCTCATAGTCTATAAAAAGAAAAAAAAACAATCGACATTATTATTCGTTAATTTTTTTTACTATTACATAAGTAAATTTAAAACAACATAATAAAATTCAAAACAGTAGTAAGAATAACTTACCGGCCGAGAACCTTCACCCGGAATCTTCTCTTCATCGGCATCTGAATCATTAGCTAACAAAACTTTTTGCAATAATGTACCCTGATCTTCTTTGGTATTATAAAACATATCTGGCTCTTGGTCCATTCCTGACAATTTAGTAATAACTTTGTATGCATATCCTTGATTAACAAGAAACCGTTGACGTTTTCTCGAGTAATTCATTTCAACGGTGTCTTGAGATACTAATGTATAAAAGAACGCATTATAATCTTCAGCAATAGCACCTTTTTTGGCTCTTAAAATACGTCCTAAACGTTGCGCTTCTTGTCTTCTAGATCCTCCGTGCGCTGAAATTTGTATTAAAACATTTGCTTCCGGCAAATCAAATGAGGTATCTGCAACCTTACTAACAAATATCGTATTTATGTTAGTATTATATTTAAAATTCTGTAGAATATTGATCCGTTCACTTTGATTAGTTGGACCGTAAATAAATGGTCTGTTTAAAGTTTTAGCGTAATGTATCAATGCGAATACATTGTCCGAGAAAACAATGGTTTTGTCACCACGTCTCTCATGATAACGCATTAGATATTGACAAGCGCGAAATTTATTGGGGTTCATTACATACAGCAACATCTTTTTGCTCATTTTATGGCCTAAATATTCACGATAGAATTCTGGAGTCATAGGACACCAAACCTCAGCACACTGCACTCGCGCAATAAATCCACGTTTTTGTAATTCCAACCAATTAGCTTCATACAGTTTGGGACCGATCAAAAAATTCAGATCTGCAATCTTATCATCTTCACGCAATAATGTAGCAGTCAAACCTAATTTACAATGCGACTGTACAATGGTCAATACTCGACGAAACATTTTGGCTGGAATTGTATGTACTTCATCTAAGACCATAATACCCCACTCTTGTTCCTGCAACCACTTCATCGTTTGCTCAGCTTCCCATGACCGTTTTTGTGAGTGTGTTATCATCGAATAGGTTGTTATCAATATTCCACAACCCATCGGCTTATCTTTGGCTTCACTAGTAAAACGACATATCATAGAATCATCAGCAGTCGACCACATTTTGAACTGTTGCTTCCATTGTTCAACTGATACACCAGAATTGCAAAGTACAAGGGCGCGTTTACGTACCGTGCAACATGCTGTGACACCAACTAAACTTTTACCAGCACCGCACGGTAATACAATTACACCAGAGCGAGCACGTCCATTACCAAACATTTTACGCAAACTTTTTTCCTGATACGGACGCAGTACTGCTGATGGTTTCAAGTCAATATTGATATCAGGATTCACAGTATCATTACGAAAATCATATTCAGCTAATAAAGGATACTCTAATTCAATACAACGTTTCTGTATGATATCTATTTTTTCTTGATTAACTTCAAAACTGACTATTTTCAGCTGTGGATCTTCGTCATCTTCATCTTCTTTGTCCATTTTTTCAAGAAATGTTGTAATATCTTCAGGTACAGGAGCTACTTCTCCTTCTGGTTTCGGATTCTCAGCAGGAGTCGTGCTACTAGTTGTAGGCTGAACTACCAGTGGTTTAGCGCCAAACTGCATTGCTGCTACTTTGGTTTGTACGTTGGTTATCAAACCGTCTTTTTCCGTATCTTCGACTTTTTTACGCAAGCGACATTCTTGAATCACTGGGTCTTTCAGTAATTTCTGAAGTACATCTGGAAATGGGGATTCCACAAAATACTTATTGTGCTTTAAAACTAATTTTACCTGAAAAAAAAAATAAATAAATTTAAGACAACAGCTGTAATTATTGTAATAATATAAAGTAAGTAGATTGTTTTAATACTTACTTTACCGTATGATAAGGTACATAGTTGTATGAATTCAACTATACCATCAGGAATACTCGTTTTGCTTAATCTTTTTAGGTACTCAATTATATCGTGAGTTTGCAATCCAACACTTACTGCAGCGTATAGTGAATAAGCTGTTAATTTGTACTGAAACAACAAAAAAAATTTTTTTTATGAAAAAGTATAAATTTATTTATCAATAATAATTAAGGAAAATTTATTCAAGAGAAATATTCGCTTGCTGATCTTATAAATAAAAACTAAGGAGCTGACAGATGCGTGCCCAGATCAAAGTTAGTTTATATTGATAAGTGCACAGTAAAAAATTTTGCGTCAATGCGTCAAAAAATTTTGTGTTAAAGATTTTTATGTTAAATATTTAACACTTTTTTGTGTTAATTTGATACAATAAAGGTTAAATTTACACATAAAAGTGTTAAATATTTAACACAAAATTTTTTGACACACTGAAAAAAAAAATTAACTTGAATCAAGAGAAAAATTCTTGAACCAAGAAAATAATTTTTAAGAAGCTCATTGTCTTAAATCAAGATAAAAAATTCTTAAATCAAATAAAATGTACTTAAATCAAGTGAAATTTCTTAATCTTAGAATTTTTCAACTCAAATCAAGAAGATTAAATTCTTCAAAATTATTTACTTGATTGAAGTAAATTTTTTTTTCTGTGCACAATGACGCAAAATTTTTTACTGTGTGGGTAATTCTCTGTAAGGATGTTTTTTGCTGTCCCAGGCATGTTTTTATTTGAAAAATTGTTATTTTGTAAATAAAAAAAATTTATTACGAAAGTAAAAAAACATTGCTATTTAGAGCATTGATTAGAAAACTAAAATGAAATAAATTTTGGTTTTTTTGCTATAAATTCGTAAACCACCGAAATAACAGTCCCCTGGGCTGTCCCATTCCCAAAATTCAAACTTTAAAATTAAATTTTAAATTATTCGTCTATAATGTATAATTTGGTCCATAATGTTTATAAACTTAATTAGTTAACTAACAATCGTCTTCAATAAAAAGTACCAAAAATTAATTTGTTTAATTAAATTCATTAAACCAAAGTTTGTCCCAGGCGTTTTAAGAATAGTCGCCTGCCAAAAGTTCAAAGCCCAAAAAAAAAATTCAGCGTGGTATTTTACCTTTTGTAAAGTTTATAAAGATCTAACTAGCCTCAAGTTGAAAACCATAGGGCTGTTAGCGCTTTATCGCCATTTTATTTAGTGTCAAAAACACCGTTTGTGCTGGAAACATGTGTCTAGGCCACGAGAAACTCAGTCCCCTGGCAACTATTTTTATTTATAAATTATTTATAAAATTGAATCCATAAGTCTTAAAAATTTAATCAGCTGTGCATTTTTATCATTAAGCTGATAGTTTTGTAGCCCTTGTTAATTTTTTTTTTAATAAAATCAAAAAGAATTTGGTCGGAAAATTTTATACAGATTTAAGGCGTCTTTACAGAGAATCACTCAAGTATATGAAATTAAAATTGACAGCCGCTTAACAATTTTTTTATTTTTCTTAAAAAACAAACAAGACGTAAAAAAAAATTGCATTTATAATTTTTTAGATGACACTGAAGTTGACAGACATTAGAAATTTTTTTAAAATTTTATAACAATAAAATTTATTAAAAAAAAAAAAATTTAATAAAAAATTCCACATGTGAATATTAAAAAAAATTAATTAGTGGAAATTTTACAAAGCATTTTTATTATTGTAATTGATTTGTTATAAGAATTTAAAAAATTTACAGTTGTCAGTTCACTTCAATATCATTTTTTCAGAGATTGACTGAAGATAGAATTTTTTAAGAAAATTTTTTTAGGGTTAATTTATTAGTTAAAAAATTTCTAGAAATTATCAGATATCTCTTAATCACAGTATCATATAAGTGTTAGTAATTGTTAGAAAAAAAAATTATAAAATTTACCTCATGAATATGTTCAGGACGACAAACAGGCTCTGATATCGCAATCAAAAAATCGTGAGCGTGTCTATAAACTGGTGAAAATGATTCCAGAAAAATATGACCATTTGGTGCCTGTAAATTAAAAATTACTAGTCACAATTTTATTATTTTCAATGACAATGATATTCTATCAAAACATCAAGTATCTAAAAAATAATAAACTAGAATGTTCAGATAACCCAAACGGATGACAAACCTAATTGATAACAATAAAATGTTTAATTGTAAATTTAAAAAAATAGAAAAAGTACATACAACCCATAGAGGCCTCAGTGCGTTGTCTGGCTTTAAAATCATCTGTTCCCGGTAATCTTTAGCACCAAATTCATCCTCTGCTGTATTTTGATCCACTTTTTCAGCATCATTTTTGGCAGCATCTGGTATACCATCAGTATCAATACTATCACCGAATTCATCATCAAGAAAATCTTCCTCTTCTTTGCGTTTTTTTGACTTCGCCCGATCTATTTAAAATGTTAAGTGTTTTCATTATTCTATCAATCACTAAAAATAATCTAACATTACTTAAATAATAAATAATTTAAAATTACCTTCTTTCTTGACACGTTTTGGTGGTCCCATTTTTAATTTTTTATATTAAAGTTCAATAAACAATTAAACATTTAAATATAGCTGTCATGTGGATATAAATACTTTAATAACTTTAAAAACAATCAGTCTATTATAATGTCTTTCTTCAATTTCAACACAACGACTATCAATGTTGTCACTGAGCTCAGCAGAACTTAGATCTCCGCATGTTGCATCTTGTAAGTTATGAAAATACTGTTATTACTGTTGTCATTATTTTGCAGTGGCGCTCCACAACAACAATAAGTGTTGTTGAAATTACGTCGGTAACAACGAGTTTTACATTTCCCATTAAAGAGTTGCCGCGTTAAATTCATTAAATGCAATAAATTTAAAAATTTACAAATGAAAATTAACTTAACAGATAGTTGATAATTTTAAGAATTTTTGTATCAAATAAATCATGCCAAAAAAAATGACATTACATTTAGCTGTCACTTCACAATTTTTTTAATTTTATTTAATAAATTAACTGTAGCAAAAAAATTATTAAAAAATTGGACTTGTAGAAATTTTAATAAATTAAAGATGCAAGTTTTTAACAACAATTTTTTAGAACAAATTTTTTTGTTGAAAAAAATAAAAAAATTATCAAGTGACAGCTAACTTTAATGTCATAAAAAAAACATGAGAAAAAAAAATTGACATGCAGAAATTTAACAAAATTAAAAATGCAATTTTTTAAAAATAATTTTGTGGAACAAATTTGTATGTAAAAAAAAAATTAAAAAATGATGAAGTGGCTTTTAACTTAAATATCATGAGATATTTAATTTAATTTTTATTGCAGAAAAAAAATTATTTTTAGTTTGTAGAAAAAGACATCTAAAAATTCTTCAAATTTTTATAACAAATCAATTACAATAAAAAAATGCTTCTAAAAATTTTCACTTGTAATTTTTATTAATTTTTATATGTGAAACTTTTTAATTAATTTTTTTTTAATAATTTAATTGCTATAAAATTCCAAAAAAGTTTTTAATATCTGTCAACTTCACTGTTTTTATTATAAATCGAATTTTTAAAAAATTCGTCTTGATAACTTTTTCATTTTTCTACTTCAATTTTTTCGTTCAATTTTGTTGATTATAATTTAATTGTTACAAAAATCTACAAAACTGTTAGATTTCTAAAATTTCTAAATTCATGAAATTCAATATCATTTAAAAATAAACTAAGTATAGAAAATTATTAAAAAAAAATCTCATTAATAATTTTTCAGAATTTCTAAAGATGGAATTTTTTAAATAAATTTTTTATGCCACAATTTATTTGAAAAAAAAAATTATCAGATATATCTCAATTACCGTATCATAATTTGTTTGTAATTATTATTATCTTATAAAACAAATTTTTAGATAAATTTAAAAGAATTTAGTTATAAAAATTTTAATAATACTGAAGGTAGCGGTCAGCTGTCAATTTAAAAATTTTTTTTAACAAATCAATTACAATGAAAAAATACTTCTAAAAATTTTCACTTGTAATTTTTATTAATTTTCACATGTGAAACATTTAATTAAATTTTTTTTTAATAATTTAATTGCTATAACATTCCAAAACAATTTTTAATAACTGTCAACTTCAGTGTTATGAATTTTAAGGCGAATTTTCAACAAAATCTTATTTTAGTTGTTATGATTATTATGATTATGATTGTCACTTGTCCTGTTGTTGCATTAAAATTTAGTAGTATAGAAAAATTGTGATAAATTGATGCAACTTCATTGTCATTAAGTATTTAAAAAAATTACATCAATATATTTTTTTACATAGTAATTCTAACAAAATGATGGATAATGACAGCAGTTTTTATGAGAATCCTACAAATTCTTATGGTTCATTAAAGACGCAAAAAAATGTCTCGAGAAGCTTTGACGTTTTTCCGGCTTTTCTGCCACTAATTCGAAATGTTGTGAACTCCAAAGCATTCGGTAAGTAAAAATAATAATTAACCTTAATTATCAGTGATAAATATTTTCAATTAAAATTTATATATTAAGCAGGTGTCAAACACAAGAAAATAATGTTGGTTGGCTGCAGTTCCAGTAAAAACAACAGTGAAACAGACCGTTTCAAATTTTCAATACCTTACGCTGATCAGATGCTGAGCTGGATGGTTTTATTTGATCAGTCGCACCCAGAACTGGGGCCTGATTTTGAATTTGACGACAAAACATTCCTATGTGATCCTAATCTGGAAGAGCTCGAGAATAATGTACCAAGTCTTGTCAATTGGAATCCATCTGATCCTGATTGTTTGGTTAAAGTTATCATGGAGTTTGTCATTTACTATCGAAAATATCAGGTAATTAATTAACAAGATTTTTCAACTAATTAATTTATTGCACTTTAGAAAAATATTCATCTAGGATAAGTGTGGGTATTATTGCGGATTTTTTATTTCAATAATAAATAAATCGTACTTGAGCTTTTTGAATTAAAAAAAATTGTTTCTTGTAATTGAAATCTTCAAAAAAATATTTGCATAGTAGTTTTACACGTACAACAATTATTCAATTTGTTATTAATAAATTAAAATTAACTGGCTAACAGGTAGTAAACTATAGCTTTTTTGTGAGTTTCTGTACGAAAAGAGGTGCTACTAAAAGATCTTTTTCTTTACATAAAATGATTCAAATTTAAAATTTTTTGCATATAAAAGTAAGATAACCCTTTTTTAATATTAGTTTTCCATTAAAAATTAAATTTTGATCAATTAATATTATTTATTTAAGGACGCAGTAATTGGTACCAAAAAAATGAACATGCTTGTATTACTGCGAATGTTTTCAATAATCCGCAGTAATAGAAGCACCTCTATTTGCAAGCATTTGTACTAATTACTGCGGGTGTAAAATGCATATATTCTAATTTAAAAAGAAAATATTGCCTGTCAATTGACAGTTCAAGTTGCCTTCAAATTGCTCTTAGTTAAGAATAAATAATCTTAAAAATAAATTATAAACAGATATTGATAAAAAATAAAACAAATAAATCAAAGTTGATAAAAAATACAAGCGGTCATTATAATAAAGAATTTGTTGTGTTAAATTAAGCAGAAAAACTTTCAAACCAAGAAAATTTCATTAAATTAAGTGAATGTAACTTTATTCAAAATTTTTTCTGATTGATTTAAAAAAATTCAAAATGATTTTTTTAAATCAAGATTTGTGTTTCTTCGATAAAGCTAATTTTTTTGATTACTATAAAAACTCTGCTTGTTATGTTATACATCTTTATTCTGATCATTATTATTAATTGATATGAATTAAAATTATTTCAGGAATGCGTTCTAATCTAGTCAATTTATTAAACAAATAATTATCTTTCAAACGTATTTTATTAATTTCTTATATAATCCCGAAGTTTTTTATCATTGAATTTCATCCGCAGTAATAAGCACGCAGTAATTGGGTCATTCGCAGTAATTGACACGCAGTTATAGAGACAAGTTCCTTTTATGCCCGCAGTAATACATGCATATGAACTTTTTTTTTAAATACTTATTATTTAAAGAAAACATTAGTTTTTCGCACTCTTGGTTTTTTTTTTGAGTCAATAATAAGTCAAACTTTGGTTTAAAAAGAAAAATTATTGTTGTTTTTGAAAAATTTAATAAAAATGCTTATGAAGTATCTTTTAAATAAATATTTATTTCAGGTTGAAAAACTTCAAATCCATGAACGCCTGGCACTTGAATACAACACTTTATTACAAGACACAGAAGTCTGTGAAGAGGATGTCGAAGTAGTACTAATACCTGACACAATCGAACCAACTGAAGCACGTTTTTTCATTCGCATGGCATTAGATTTTTCCCGATTACCACGACGTGATTCCGATAATACAGATCACGATGGTATAATGCTGCAAGTTACTTATTTTAATGCCACCTGGAGTCGTATAGTGCCTATGTTATATTTGTCAGTCCGCTTAGAAGATATCCTTGGTAATTCAAACACTCTTCACGTTCCGCCCTTGACAACAACTAAAAGTCTTTCGAAATACGTGCCAGAGATTAAAAAACTAATAACTGATAAAATAAACTCTGTTATTGAGAACTATGAAAAAAAACGAGGATTTATAGCTACGGCTATATTAATGTACGGTGGAAGCGTCATGGAATACGATTCTACTGATTTTTCATTTATTTCATTACTGAATAAGCATAACGACTTTTTTTTTTTTTTACACATTAAATTATCTAATAAGTTTCCGTCTGATCCACCAAAGTATACTCTGCAGTCTTGTTATCAAGTTAACTTGATCAATGAACTTCCCAAACATGCGGTTCATAATGTTCCTTACAGTCCACGCTGGGAACCATGTAGAATGTTGACTGAAGCGATTAATTTCATCATTAAAAATGAAGTTGACAAGCTTCGAGGTCTATTCTCAAGAAAAAAATGGTAACCATAATTGTTATATATTTGGAAACTTTGATGGGTGTTTTTCTAAAAAAAATTTTTCAACTAAATAAATAAATTTTTGAATTTAAACAAATTGGCTAAGTTAGTGTAAACGAAATTTATCGGGCCTTAAAAATATAAATTAATTCACGAATTACTTAAAATAATAAACAATTTAAGTCTATCTTTATTTTCTTATAAATTCAAAGAGATCTTAATATTTTTTTTGTTAATGATAAGCAGTCAGAAGTTGATAATAATAAAATATTATTTCTGTAAAAATATTTATTTACAAATAAATTTTATTTATTGTAATTAGAATTAATAAAAATTGAAAAAAATTATCAACTTCCGAGTTGTGATAGAATCATAACGCTTTAATGGTAAAATGATAAATAAAAATGTTAAAACAGTTAATTGATTTGTCTTTTTTTTTTTAATATGTAAGGTACAATTATTATAATTTATAAATTTACATTTACAATTCTTAAATATTAAATTTATTTTTTTTTATTTATTTAATTTTTAATATTAAAATAAACTTACACTGCAGTAACACTATACCCTTAAAATAATCAGTGGCTTATCGTTCTTTCGCTCTTTTATTTTTATTTATTTATTATTTAAATTAATTATTTTAAATATCAACCTCTTTATCATCAATTTTATTTATTAAATTTCATATCAATAATTAACTTTTAATCAATTAACAATAAGTCAATCAGCAATTTTTATTAACAAAGCATTTGAGGTGAACAATTTTCAAATTTTTATCCTATTATTCAATATTGTAATTATTACATTTATTATCATCTTTTTTTCGCCACTTGGAAAAAAGTTTATATTTTATTTATTAATAATTATTAACTTTATTTGTTTACAACATTTATATACGACGTGAGTGTTCTTAATCATTTATAAGGTAAAACAAATAATGATTGTTTTAAATAAAAAAAATAAAAATTTTCTAATATTAAATGGTTTTAAAATTAAACGAAAAAAAAAAAGTTCTAAAAAATTGTGTAGAAATTGTTGAAAGTATTTTCATGCATACATATATTTTTTAAGTCACTATGATTAAAATTGAAATTAAACAAAAATAGTTTTGTTTATGATTTGTTTAAAAATTAAGCCATATTTCATTAATTATTCATACATTTTAGATTGAAGTGAATACTACAATAAATAGTTTGAACCAATAAATATATAATATATCAAAATATGCATTCATTATAAAACAGGTTTTTCCACAGTGTGATTTATTTATTTGCTGTTTATTATTTATTTATTTATTTATTTATTTAATTATTTGTGTTTAAATGAATTTCATTATTGGACACTTGTAACTTTGGCTCTGTCGACGTACCTGTTAATCGGAACACAATCTCTTGAAATACACCCACCATATTGCGATCAAGATGAAGACAAATCTAACATAATACTTGATTCTTCGAGTGCTGGTAATGGTAGAGCATTTTTATCCTCTTCAACTCGAGCGTCGGATAATTTTAAAAATTTAAGGACTTTGTCGGTTGCGTGAATACCAAAATTACTGGCTTCACTCTGATAAAAAAAAAAAAAAGTATTTAAAAAGTTAGTATGTAATTATTCTGTATTAAGGTAAAGTACCCAGTACTTGAACACTTATAAAGTACGTCTGTAAGTTTTTTCAATTATAAATCAAAACAATTATATTTTTGTTAACTTAAAAGTCGACATGTCGATAATAGCCGATAGGTGCTATTTTTTCATGAAAAAAAAGTACTAAACCGTAAATCGAACCATCAGTAAGAAAAAAAGTACATCATAATTTTAAGTAAAAAAAAACTGTACAACCCAATGAAATAATACATATTTTTTGCAGACATCAACTATAATTTTTGTATTAAATTTAAGTGTCTAACTATACTTCCAAATTTTCATAGCGGTACCCAGAACTTGAACAAACTAAGGCCATATAATTTTAACAGCTTTAAATTATTGAATTTTTTTTATATATAATTGAAAATTCGCTTTGTCATTCATAAAAAATGTAATTAAAAAATTAAATACAAATATTTCTCACTTTTAAATGAGCATGTTAAATATTCATAGTATTATTTTTAATATTAATCAATAATATATTATAATTTTTTTGACATTTCAATTGAAAATTTTTGCGATGCCTTTTGCCATATATTTTATTAGTTCAAATAATGTTCCCTGCTTGTCAGAATTGATTGTTCAACTACTACTCCATTCATAGTTTATTTTAAAAACGTTGTCAAAATATAAATATTCAATTGTCTGCGTTATTTTGCACTTCCAAAATTTTTTATATTTTCATGAAAATCACTAATTTGAACTAATAATCACATCTTCATAAATTAAAAGTAAGGTCAAATAATATTCTGGGTTCAACTACTGGGTATTTTTTATTACTCTTATGCGGAACAAGTAATATCTTAGCGCTCACTATTGCAGTTTAAAAAGAGATGTTTGCCCATTTAAAAATTACGCGTGAGTTTTTTCGTAAATGAAACTATTATTTGAGTGCGACAAGTTTACTGCTAAAATTAAAATAAATAACAAAAAAAAAAACGCACTTTAACTGTCAATATTAAAAAAGTGAGGTTGATATTTCAAAGTTCATATTTTTAAGCTAAGTAAAAATAATTAATTAATATTGAGCTGTTTAATTTTAATGAAAATTAATTTAGCAGATATTTAATAATTTTAATATTTTTTGTAACAAATAAATTATGACAAAAAAAAATTTTTTTTAAATTGACATGAAGAAATTTTAAAAATAAAAAATGCAATTTTTTATAAATAATTTTTTGGAACAAATTTGTTTGTTAGAGAAAATTAAAAAATTGTAAAGTGGCAGCTAAATTTAATGTCATTTATGTGTTGATTGTTTCAAATAAATTTATTTTTTGTTGATTAATATTAATTACTTTGTACTGATTATTTAAAATAGATTTTTTTTTATTTTTATTTGTTTTTAAGGACTGGGGACTGTAACTTTTAAACCTGTTCAACTACTGGGTACTTTGCCTCATTTTTATCTAAATAAATAATAAAGATTTTATACATACCGATGTCGTCAAATTCATAAAATTATAGAATTTTTGCAGTATAGATATCATTAATGAGAAATTGTGATCGGGAAGTTTATCACGTACAAGTGTTTCATATTCCTGCAAAAAAGAAAAAATGCGTAAATTAATAATTTTTTATTGTTTAATTAAATACGTAATTACTAAAATTAAATGTCATTACTAAAATGTTCAGATTACTAAATGTTCAAATTTACTTTTTTTTCTTTTCTTTGTTTTATGAACTAAAGTAATTAAATGGTAACTTAGATAGACTTTGCTTTGAGACAACATTACGTTACTTTTCTTATTCTTACCGTCTTATTATTATTATTATTATTATTATTATTATTATTATTATTATTATTATCATTTTCATTACTGTTTAACTACTTTTATTATTACTATGTATTCATTTATATGTAAGGCCCTTAGGGAGCTAAGGCTTCAGGGTCTAAAATTTTGATAAATAAATAAATAATTATTGAAATTTTTGAAACAATACTTACTACATTATCCATAATTAAATTGCCAAGTAAAAGTACTACGTGTGCACCTATCATTGTATGTTCCATGTGACGACTAGCTTTCTGCAATACTGTAATAAAAATTGTTGCAACATAATTGAATATTAATTACTTAGTTATTGAAACATTGAATAAAAAATTAAATTAATTACGTTTAGCTACAGTCTCAGCAATGAATTCTTCTTGTGTCTTAGCAGGGGCTGAAACAGCTTCTGGTTGTTCAGTGTCTTTTTTACCATCGAGAATATCATCAGTTTTTTGCTCCTCGCCACGTGCCATTTCTTCTTGTTTATAGAATAAATCAATAAGCGCATCAACGCCACCTTCTTGATCTAAATAAATTAATAATTTCAAGATTATGAAATACAAGTCAAATTTTTTGTATTATTTAAATTATCACATTAAAAAACTTACGATCAAACAAATTTTCAGGGGACGGCGGTGCTTGAGATTTAATGAGCAATTCTTTATTATCATCACACTGTTCAATTAAATTAATCAACAGTATCAGTGTCAATATCATCATATCAAATCGTTTTTCTTCCGGTAATGAATCCGGTACTCGTAATAAGAGATTCAAGCTGCAGTCTAATACATTACTCTGCGATCCAACTGATTTGCTGCCAAAAGCTGCGAAAAAAAAGTGATGAAATTAACCACCATTAAATTAATTACATAATAATAATGAATAATACATCATACTAATTATTTTCAATGAAACATGCTCATCGAATAAAATAATGAATTAAAAATAAATGAATGAATTTAAATATTTTTTCAGATAAGTATAAAGAATAAAGTACCCAATTAAAAGTTAATTAAATTCCCGACAACTTTGTTGACAAAAAAATTCCCAGCTTACATTTCCTCCAACTTTTAATTTAATATCTTTTTAATGTTGTTTTTTATGGAATATAATTGTCACGAAATTAAATTACTTTTTAATTGAATAAAGTACTTATCTCGGTAATTTTGATAACTTAGTTGACAATTTCAAACAATGTGTGATTAAAATTATTATTAATTTCTTTCTATTAAAATGTAATTGTATATCGTTTTAATTATTGACCATTTTTTGAAGTTGTGAACCATTAAATAAATAAATCAATTAAAAAAAAAAAAAAAAAAAAAAAAAAAAAAAAAAAAAAAAAAAAAAAAAAAAAAAAAAACTTACATTGTCGATTGAATCGATGAGTGAGATTAATAAGAACCTTCAAAATAGCAAAAATACATTCACGTATAACAGCACCAGTCGAAGTTTTATCACTAACATCAATAGTAGGATAAATAACAATTTCCATTCCGCAAAGATGATACAAGCTGACCATAGTGCTAACTAAAATACCCATTTCATAATTAAGCAAGTAAACTTGGTTCTCTTCATTCATGTGAGTAACATTTTCCAGTACCCTCAAACACCTATCGACTTTTCTGAGTTTATCAAGGAGCGGTTCTGACCAACCAGTTCGCGTGACATTGCTGGCCTTGATAAACCGATAGCAATCAGTGATAGTCTTAACAATATGTTCAAGCCCTCCAAGTTCTCTGAGTTCTTCTTTGAACCATTCACCGGCTCGCTTGGATGTCAAACTCAAGAGTGTCTCCATAGCAAGCTGACCAACGGTGATATTATCTAAATTAAGATGCTTAGCGTGGCCTTGAGCCTGTATGTCAGCACAAAGTTGTCGAACTTTTTCTTTATTTTTATGTAGCTCGGTGCGACTGAGTCCACAGTCATCAAGAGCGTCTTTGTGACTCGCATCCGATTCCAGTAAGCTCAGCATCAGCTCAAGACAGTCCCTATCTAGGTCCATAGCTAGACGGTCCTGGCTCAACACAAACATCACCGTAGCCGTACACAATCCAAGACTCTGATCTTTGGTAGCGTCATGCAGAGCCTTGAAAAATTTAGCAACCGTACCGTGTGCTCTTACGTGCATGCGAAAAGCCGGAGCCATACATTTACTGGCAAGTCGGATTGCACTCAGACATCTAGTTGCATTTGGATTGTTTTCCCGCAGTGTATCTAAAATGTACTCAACATCGTCATTAAACTCCTGAAACTCTCCGCTTTCCTGTATCTGGTGGGCTTTCTTGACGTTCTTAACCACCGTGTAAAATCCCTTTACCTTCTTCCCACATCTGATGCTCGTTATTGCTTCCGCGTCGTCACCGAATTCCGTATCGTACTCAGGATAAGTCACAACGCGAGTCAGTGTCTCGTCTTCGATTTCATCAAATGTTGCATTAGGCCCACCGCTAGTAGATCCAGAAGCAGCGCTTGGCGGTGAAATACTTGCCACAGTACTTTCCGGAGTATTTGATTCCTTGTCATTGTCACACCATTTGTGTTTGTAAAGTGCACGTCGTTTGTTGCCGTTTGTCGCTCCAGCTGAACGACTCTTAAAAATACTTCCCTTCTTTATAGCTGGTTTAGTAGCCGCTGGTTGTTGTTCAACTGACACAGAACTCGGTTCGTTTGTTTGAATTTCCATCTCAGTGTTACCACTGGCAGTCTCGCTGTCTTCACTGCCAGAAAACCAATCCTGATCAACAAGAGCTTTTGCCGCTGGTCGTTCTTCATTATATTCATTGTCGGGTTTTGTCTCAGTAGACTCTGTTGGGTAAGTGTATCCTGGATAAGTTGGCTCCTCGTTAGTGGTATGCGAGTAATCGGATGCAAATCCAGTTACAGGCTCTGGCTCAAGCTGATGATGTTCTGGTTGAAACTCTGCAGGTAGAGTTGTCGGTAAGTCTATTGAAGACTGCTCTTCAACGACACTTTCCTCCTGAGGGTCAGATACCTCGGGGTCTGGTTCAGGTGCTGGCATTGGTCTTACTGATGAATCTCCAGCAGCTTCGCTGGAAAGAATATCAATAAGTTCTTGAGTTGTTGTTGGCAGTGGCTGATTCCGACCAATTAATGGCTCCACTACAGGTGTTTTTGTTTGATAACTTGGACAGTCAGTCTTTACAATGTCGTAGTGGGATATAAGAGTGTTATTTGAATCGGTTATCGATTTACGTAGAGTTAATGATAGTCCAGATGAAGATGAAGATGAATTTTGAGCCGTTGACGCGGGTGAAGATCCGGGTAAGGATACTGATGCAGACAGTGTTGGTGTGAGATCCAAGTTAAGATTTTTCGCCCGACTACGAGTTGTGCGTCGAGTTGGCACATCTTCGTCCAGAGGAATAGATACTGTTGTAACTGTAGGCTGAGTAGTTTGTAATTTGGATAAATTTTTCAGATCTTTAGCAGGAATCTCGGGGCTACTTTTAACCGAGTCCTTTGACGGGCTTGTCGGTGTTATTCTATACGTATCGGGTTCGGACTCGGTAACTTCTTTGCTGTCGCCAGACACTAGCCGAGCAGTGCCCTTACAAATTCTCAATACTATTGGAGGTTTGCCGTCTTCGCGAGTCGACGTATCACTTGAGCTGCTGTCCATAGACTCGCTTATTTTACGCACTGGTGTGTACGGCTTTGATACAAGCTTAGCAGGTGCAGCTTGTTTTTGGGCCCTTGCACGAGCAGGTTGCTGCACAGGTTGGGGATGATCAGGTACTGGTAACTGCCGATTGTAATCGAGCTTTGATGGGTCCACTGCTGGGGCATTGCGACTTTTGAAAAATTTCTTCGGCTTAACTACTGGCACTGTTGGTACTGATGCTGTCACTGGTGAATCAGTCTTCGGATCAATGTCAGTGTCAAATGAAAACGGATCCTGATTTGGAGTGTTTACTTGAGCATTTTGATTACCGTAATCTAGTTTCATTCTTTTTGTACCAAAAGTCTTGTGGATTTCATTTTTACGTCCTGAAATTGAAACATCAATTGATTTAATAACGAGCGGTCATATGTAAATAAAGATAAATTTAATAAATAATTACCATTGATATTGGTGCTCCGTATTGATGTAAATGATGTTATACCCCATTTGCCAACAGTACCAGCCGATTTAGCAGCTGATGGGCGGTTACTACTTTCCCGAAATAGCTTGTCAAATTGAATGCTACCAGGTGTAACACTATTCACCTTACGACTGAATGATTTTGTATAACTACGTGACGTCATTTTATTATATATTTTTAATTATTTGTTATTTATTTAATTTCATAAAATTATATCAATAAAATCGATGATAACACCACTGTAAATCTTCATAATTAACTAAAATAAAAAAAACTTTATAATAGTAATAAAAAACATTAATTCAAGCACAGCAATAAACAAAATTTGCAATTATTTTTTTTTTCAAACCAACTTTTTTTGTGTTTTTTCATTAAAAAAAATATCGACCAAAAGTTCGATAATATACCAAGTGTAATTAGTTAATTAATAAGTATAATTTTCGGTGGATATTAAAGAAACAAACGCCATGTTCCATTTGCAACTATCTCGTTCTTTCTCTCGGTTTCGGTCTTGGTTTCTCTTTCGTTTTCTCTCTATATCTTTCTCTGTCTTTCTTTACTGAGTCCGATGGATGCACTGAGTAATTTATAACCGATATATATATATATATATATATATATACCTATACACATATATACTTATGTATAGGATGTATATATATTTTATCTATTATTCATTAAGATATAACTTGATTATTTCATTATTTTAACAGTATTATTTAATATAAACTTATAAATACACTAAACAGTTTACTTTTACAAGCGATTATTTTTTATCTTACTAATGGTAGTTACTGCAATACAAATACTAAAAATTTAATTATAATTATTAGAGTATATATTAATCATAACATGATTTTTGCCATCTGTCGATCTCGATGTTTTTTTACTTCGACTAATTTTAATAAAATTATTCCAAGATGGACACTTTTAACCCAAAATATTTAACAAGATCGAAGCGACATCAGTTGTCTTCTTTTTCAAGTAATTTTTTGTTTCAACGTAAGTGGCGCTAGGTTTAAATTACGCTTGATTTTCTATAACACTGAAGTTGACAGATATTAAAATTTTTTTGGAATTTTATAGCAATTTAGTTATTAAAAAGTTTCACATGTGAAAATTAATAAAAATTACAAGTAAAAATTTTTAGAAACATTTTTTTATTGTAATTAATTTATTAAAAAAATTTTTTAAATTAACAGCTGACGGCTAACTTCAGGATTATGATTTTTTTCACCTTGATGATCATCTGGTATGTTACAAATCATTGATTAGAATATTATTATTATTATCATTATTGTTGTCATTATTTTTGTAAATTGTAATCGTAATTATTTGGTGTCTATCGAGCGAACAGGTATATTATGTTTAAGTCATTTATTAATTATTAAAGACATTTAAAATAATAAAACATGCCTGAGGGATTTGTACACTCGGTAAAAGTTCCGCGAATTTATAAAACTGCTGCTTGTACTATAAAAAAAATCGCTGAACATAGAGCTAGTCTGAAAGAATTGGTTTATGAACGAAAACACCCGGTAAGGTTATGTAAATAATGTAATTATTGTCACGTGCTTTTACATTTTTTTTTTTTTTACAGAAATGTGCAATTTATTGCAATTTTTACAAAAATTAATTGTATTAAATTTACAATATGGTTTTAATGATTACTGAAAAGAAAAAAAAATTATATTTTGGAGCGGACATTATTTTGCAGATTTGTCTTGAAATATATTAAAAATTTTTAAAGAAAATTAAGCTAGCTAATCTCAAAAAATTTTTAGAATTTTTTTTATTGAAAAAATTATATAATACTGAAGTTAGTGGTCAGCTGTCAATTTAAAAAATTTTTTTAACAAATCAATTACAATAAAAAAATGCTTCTAAAAATTTTCACTTGTAAATTTTACTACTTTTCACATGTGAAACTTTTTGATAATTTAATTGCTACAAAATTCTAAAAAAATTTTTAATGTCTGTCAACTTCAGTGTTATAAAATTATTATTTAAAAACTAAAAAAAAAATCTAAAAAACTACAAGTGCAATTTTTTAAAATAACTTTTAGAGTTATTATTTAATTAATGAAAAAATCAAGAATTGCTAAAACTCTGTTAATTTTTTTATAAAATTTTATTTGATAAAAATACTCCGACAATTTTGATTGATGAAAAAAATGTGACTTGATAAGAGATTTTAATGATAGCATACATAAAAAATGGTTTTATTTTTAAACATTTAAAATAAATACTCAATAAAGATAAAACTTTTCTACAAATTTTAAGAAATTCAGTTTGTTACTAAAAAGTCATGTGCTTATCAATCTAGCCTAGATAAATGAATCTGATGGAAATTTCAATTAAAAAAATTTTAACAAAGTAAAATTATATTAAAAACTAAATTTTTGATTGTTGATAAAATCCGATTATACTTAGATAATTATTACATTGATCAAATTAGAGGCAGTAACTTTAATAATAAAAAATAATAATAATAATAAAAAAAACTTTACTCAATTCTTTCACTACTCGATACTAACTTTACTCAACGCTAAGTTTACTTATTATTAATTGTATTCAATGATATCTCGACTCAATAGTATATTAGAAGTGTTGACGTGCTTTTAAAAATCTCTATTCAATTTTTTTTTGTTTAATAATATTTTATTCGGCAAAAACAAAACTGTACTCAAAATTTCTCAGCTCTGTGCAATCCGTACTCCAATAAGATAATTTAATAAATAAAAAAAAACTTTTTTACTATATACAGATATATAAATTATATATAATTTAGTAAAGTTGACATTAAATAAAGTTTGTAAAACAGAATTTTATTTTTTAAGAATAAAATTATTGAGTAAAGTTTTTTTTTTTAATTTATTTAAAGTAAACATATTATTAAATAAAAAAAAAAATTGAATTAGATTTTTAAAAGCGCGTCAACACTTCTAATATACTATTGAGTCGAGATATCATTAAATACATTTAATGCCGAGTAAACTTAGCGTTGAATGAAGTTAATATCGAGTAGTGAATGAATTTAGTAAAATTTTTTTTTTTTTAAAGTTATTCAATTTTTTGAGTTGAGTAATCTGGAGTAAAGATGTATTACTGCTTAAATAATCTTTAACATAATTTTCTACAACAAGATAAATTTTTTTTCTCAGTAGAAATTTATTTTTCAAATTTTACAATATCAAATATTTTCAACCTATAAAATTTATTATTAGCAATAAATAAAAAAAAATGTACAAGCACTCAATAATACATTGTATTTTCCAATTGAAATATTTTAATAATTTTTTTAACATGTCACTTTTAAATTGAATTAGAACATAAAAGCAATTTATGCTCTTGCTGCAACGGCATTGCAAAATTCGTCTCAATTAACAGAATTACTTGAGAAAACAGAAATATTGAAAAAAGAGCCCCGATTGGATCACTGGCTAGCACGAATTCTTATAACCGAATTGATATGGGGAAAAAAATCGTTACAATCCGAAGCAAAGCCAGTTTTAACGATAAGAAATTACGAAAATCAATTGCGAGATGCATTAAAAAACACAAGCAATGATAAAATAGAAAAATCAATTAAAAAAGGTAAAACATTTTTTCATACATTATTAAAAAAAAATTATTATTTTTTCAGAGATCGTGAACTCGCCATCAACATCAATTAACTGAGATATTTTGACGCTTCTTTTATAATTGGGAGTCATCTTTTTTTTTTTTTTTTTATATAAAATCTACAATTAAAATTATCAATATCTGTTACAATGAGTTCTTCCAACGCTTATCTCACATTATTTTTCTATACAGTATTAATGTTTACTCTGCCGTTTGTTTCATTTTATGGAACAAAACATTACTTGATCACTCACTATGAATTTACTGAATTCGAATGTAATTGTATATCAGTAATAGCTGCTGTAATAACTGTAAATTTAATAATTGCATCTTATGTATACAAAGCATTGAACGAGCCAGATGATACAAAAGAATCAGAGGATTCAACTGATCAGCAAGAAATAGAAAATCATGATAAAGCTGATTGAAAACTATTTTTCAAATCATGTTAATTCCAAATTGCATTTACTGTATGGCCTTTTAAATTTATAATTATAAATAAATTGATATTTATAGTTAAAAATGTTTATGTTATTTTAAATAAAAAACCTGTTGTTACACTAGTTAAGATTCATTTTTTCATTTCAGTTGAAAAGCCTCGTTATGTACGTGTTAATACCCTGATAATGTCTGTCGACGATGCAATTCAAGAATTTAAAAACGATGGGTATATTTTATTACCAAAAAGTCCAAATTATAAATCATATCTTAAGTCGTTGGAGAGCTTAGACACTTTTTCATTCATTCAAGACTATCATATTCGTGAGTTGTTTGCTTTTAAGGCTGGTACAGCTTTTTATGATCACGATGGTTATAATTCCGGCGCTCTAGTTCTTCAAGATAAGGTAATTCATAATAATATTATTATTGAAGCTAATTTTTTTAATAAATTCAATAAATCATTTCATTTAATTTATTTAGGCGAGTTGTTTGCCAGCTCATTTATTGAACCCACCTTCTGGATCTGTGGTTCTAGATATGTGTGCTGCACCTGGTATGAAAACGACTCATCTAGCTGCTATTTTAAATAACAAAGGGTAAGGGAATAAATAGTTTAATAATTCGCGACCCAAATGCCAAAAAGGCGTATAAGAAATTTTTTTTTCGCCACTCAACTTAAAACTTAAAGCGTAAAGATTTGTCAAAAAAATTTTTCAATGTACTAATGCCAAAAAGGCAGATCTCAAAACATACGCCTTTTTGGTTTTAAAAAAAGTTTAGTCTAAAGCCAAAGGGGCGTAAAAAAAAACTTTTAATTTTGCTCTGAAATATAAAATTTAACTCAAAAAAATAAATCTAGATCATTTAATATTCTTGAATTTCGCGTCTCTGACTCAGCAACCATGTTAGATATCGCAACTGTTTTTTTTTTCTTTTTCAATTAAAATTATAAACAGAATTCGTATTAAAATTGCAATAAGGTAAAAAACCCAGTTATTGACACTGGCCTAGTTGTTTGATACTTGCAATTTTATTCTAATTAAAAAAATCAAATGTTCTCAAAAAACTAATTTTCTTAAAATTTATAATTAAAAAATTATATTTATTAATTTATTAGAGTTAATTTATTTTTTTTTAATTAAAATAAAATTGCAAGTGTCAATAACTAGGTCTTTTACCTTAATAACCTTTAAAAATACCTATTTTTAATTTAATAATTAATATATATTTTCAATTCTGCAGCAAAATTAGTAACATATAAATTACACTTCAAAGCAATCGGAAAAAAAATTATGCGCTTTTTTGGCTTTAGATCACTAAATTTTCAATGACCTAAAGCTAAAAGGGCGTATAAGTTAAAACATACGCTCTTTTGGCTTTGGAAATTTATTTTTTTTTTATTTTTAGGCTTAGAAAGTATTAATAAAGTGACTAGTAAATTAAAAAAAAATTTATACGCCCTTTTGGCATTTGGGTCGTAAATTATAAAGTATGTAGGTACTGTTTTACAATTTTTCTAATTAATAATTATTAATTATTTGAATTTTTTAAAAACACAGGAAAATTTATTCAATAGAAAGAAATGAACGTCGATACCAATTACTTTGTAATTTAATCGAATCATCTGGTGCCAATATTGTAGAGACAATTAATGCTGATGCATTAAAAATCGATTCAAACAAATATCCTGATATTGAGTACATACTAGTGGATCCATCTTGTTCTGGTTCGGGTATGGATCGTATAGAAGTTAATGATTCTACCAACAAAAATGATCCGTCAAGACTAAAAAGTTTACAATCATTCCAAGTATTTTTATTACGACATGCGTTACTTGACTTTCCGACTGCAAAACGCGTTGTTTACAGTACCTGTTCAATTTATGCTGAAGAAAATGAAATGGTTATTGATGAAATTCTTAATAATGTTGGTGATGCTTATAAATTAGTCCCAATTAAAGAAACTCTTAAAAATGAATGGATAAACTATAGTTCTGAGGAATTCAACTGCAAAGATAATTGTTTGTACGCAAAGCCAAGTGTTGATTATTCAAATGGATTTTTCGTAGCTGTTTTTGAGCGAAATTTCGACGTGCCTTTACCTGAGATTAGAAAAGTTAAAGAAGAATTGAAAGATGAACAGGTGGAGAGGAGTAATAATGGTAAGTTTAATAATCAGAGGAAGAACCGCAAGCAAGAAATGGGGAAAAATGAATTAATTGTTAATGGAAATAATGAGGGTGAAGGAAAGAGAAAAAAGATAAAGAAGAAAAAAGGATTATCGAAAGATGATAAATTAACGATTAGTAATACGGATGATAATAAAGTTAGTTGTGAGAAAGAAAAATCTTTGATTGAAAGAGCAGAGAATTTTGTAAAAAAAGAATTGAATGAAGAAAATGAAAATTGTATTAAAGCTGGTAAAAATAAAAGAAAGAAGAAAAAAATGTCTACTGAAAAAGGTGAGAATGTAGAAAAAAATGAAGAAAACTCTGAGGAAACTGATGTGAAAAAGAAAAAGAAGAAATTGTTGACAGACGAAGTTAAGGATGTAGAAAAAAGTAATGTGGATGGTGAAGAAAACTCCGAGAAGTCTAACATAAAAAAGAAAAAAAAGAAGAAAAAATTGTTGACTGAAAATGAGGTACAGGTTGAAGAAAATAGCGAAGACAATATTGAAAAAAATAAGAAAAAATTAAAAGATGAAACAAATAGCGAATTAAAAAGTAATGAAAATGATAAAAAGAATACTGGGGAAGATGAGGAAAAAAAGAAAAAAAAGAAGAGGAAGTATGACTCAGTTGAAGATAATAATAGTACAGTAAATAATAATAGTAATGAAAATGTTACTAAAAAGAAGAGAAAAAAAAATTAAATGTATAGCTTACGAAAAAAATTGTACGAAAATAAAAGATAATAAAAAAAAAATATAAAATTTTTCCATCCTTTCAATCTAAAGCTTATATTCTTTTATTGCTCATGTCTACAAATTTCAGTTACAATCTTTATTTTTTGATACATATGTTTTATAATTAGTTTGGGAGTATCAATATTATTGTATTTATTTTTTTCACAGAGAAAAAAATATTTCATTTTGGGGTTTAGGGCTCACATTTGCCAGTCAACACATCCCCGAAGTGCCATTTACAAGTAAAACCTCCGCAGCAAGATCCTCTTACATACAAGTTACACTGTAATAAAAATAAGTATTTATAAATTATAATTAGAAACAAAATTTTAAATATTAGATACTAAATTTTCATTTTATAATTAAGAAATTAAATTGCGTCGCAGATGTAAGGGCGTGTACTCTGTTCAACTAGATCAAAAGCAATTTATTTTTAATGAAAATTTGAAGATTAAATAATTTAAATTATTTGTGGTACATACCTGTTGGTACGGTAAAATGCATCCTTCAATTTCAATTAACTGAATAGCACAAATTAATAGCGCAATAATTATAAAAATTTGATATTTTACAGACATTTTTTTTTTTTTTTAGTTTCAGACGTGAGTTAATGGTAAGACGAATTTACGCATTTATTATGGTGATAAGCCTACTGAACGACAATTCTACCAACAAAAAGTCTACCAAGATTTATTTTTATGCTGTCATCTAAAATTGACGGAAGTGGTCAACTCTACCAGCTAACTCCAAAACTTTCCGGAGAGTTTTAAAATAAAACATTCACTCTTCGAGCTTAAGAATGAAATTATTTGATCATTTAAGAAAGAGCACGCAACTGCAAGATTAATTAAATGATTTCATACTGAATTATACTTTTCAGAATTTTTAATGAAACGATTATGACACGGAAGATTATTTATGCGTAATTAACGTAGTAATAATTAATCATATTGCAGGAAATATTTTTAGACTAGCTACTAGTTGTAATAATTTATTAAAAATTTAACAGCTTAAATATTATTATCATCTAAAATTAAAAGCTTAAATGTCAGCAGAAAAATAAATGAGCTGGTCGCATGCACTTGACCGTTAAACTCATCCACGAAAAATAATCACGAATTTTTAATTTCATGCCACTGGAATTATTAAATATTTTTTTTTATATTATTATAATATTTATCTCCGATCCTCTGATAAATATTTATAGACTATGATACATTAGATATGTAAATGAATTTATGAGCGAAGTAGGTCAGAGCTTGAGCTTGAGGAAAAGTTCATTGTGATTAAGCAGTGGGTAGTCGAGTAACCCAGTGACTCAACTTAACTGACCGACGAGGTCAATGAGGAAGCACGAAATTCTTATTACAGCGACACAATTAACAGCTTTATACGTCATATCACGTGTATAACTGAGCTGTAATCTTAACTTCTGCAAAGTTTAAAAAAATAATCATCTAAAAAAAAGTTTACAAAAAGAAAACAAATAAACTTTGTGTCCTTTTACTCACTCTTTGCTTGAACATGTCAGCACGCTAAAACCTCATTCCCATTAGACACGTGCTGGAAAAAATTTATATTGTTCGAGTGCACGATAGCTTCGCAGAAGGGTTGGAAAAAAATTTTTTTACTTATGTCTTAAAAGATTAATTTTCTAGTTTTTAGATGTTTCAAATATTTTTGTAAAAAGATTTTTCGGTAATTTTTTTTCAAGTTAGGTCACCCTATTTTTGGCCATATCGGGGCGAAAAATTAACATTTTTTAATTTTTTTTTTATTCTGCTTATTTTTACGGCGCATTTATGATAAAAAATGTCGTGACAGAAAAGATTTCGATAGCTTTTTTGCCTTCAAAAGTTGGAAAAAATTTTGGCTCTCATGTTTTTGGATAAAATTTCTATTTTATCTTTTTTTGAAAAGTACATAAAAAACCGAACAATTTACGAAAAAAAAAGTTGAATATCACAATTTTATAAAAAATTTATAAATTTTTTTGAAAATTTGTTAAAATTATGATAACAAATTTTTTTTTCTTTGAATTGTTCATTTTTTATGAGTTTAAAAAAAAAAAAAAATAGGGTAAGTGTGGGTATTACTGCCAATTTTTCGGTAGGTCTTACTTTAAAAGCATTTTTATTAAATTTTTCAAAAACAACAATAATTTTTCTTTTTAAACCAAAGTTTGACTTATTATTGACTCAAAAAAAAAACCAAGAGTGCGAAAAACTAATGTTTTCTTTAAATAATAAGTATTTAAAAAAAAAGTTCATATGCATGTATTACTGCGGGCATAAAAGGAACTTGTCTCTATAACTGCGTGTCAATTACTGCGAATGACCCAATTACTGCGTGCTTATTACTGCGGATGAAATTCAATGATAAAAAACTTCGAGATTATATAAGAAATTAATAAAATACGTTTGAAAGATAATTATTTGTTTAATAAATTGACTAGATTAGAACGCATTCCTGAAATAATTTTAATTCATATCAATTAATAATAATGATCAGAATAAAGATGTATAACATAACAAGCAGAGTTTTTATAGTAATCAAAAAAATTAGCTTTATCGAAGAAACACAAATCTTGATTTAAAAAAATCATTTTGAATTTTTTTAAATCAATCAGAAAAAATTTTGAATAAAGTTACATTCACTTAATTTAATGAAAATTTCTTGGTTTGAAAGGTTTTCTGCTTAATTTAACACAACAAATTCTTTATTATAATGACCGCTTGTATTTTTTATCAACTTTGATTTATTTGTTTTATTTTTTATCAATATCTGTTTATAATTTATTTTTAAGATTATTTATTCTTAACTAAGAGCAATTTGAAGGCAACTTGAACTGTCAATTGACAGGCAATATTTTCTTTTTAAATTAGAATATATGCATTTTACACCCGCAGTAATTAGTACAAATGCTTGCAAATAGAGGTGCTTCTATTACTGCGGATTATTGAAAACATTCGCAGTAATACAAGCATGTTCATTTTTTTGGTACCAATTACTGCGTCCTTAAATAAATAATATTAATTGATCAAAATTAAATTTTTAATGCATAACTGATATTAAAAAAGGGTTATCTTACTTTTATATGCAAAAAATTTTAAATTTGAACCATTTTATGTAAAGAAAAAGATCTTTTAGTAGCACCTCTTTTCGTACAGAAACTCACAAAAAAGCTATAGTTTACTACCTGTTAGCCAGTTAATTTTAATTTATTAATAACAAATTGAATAATTGTTGTACGTGTAAAACTACTATGCAAATATTTTCTTGAAGATTTCAATTACAAGAAACAATTTTATTTAATTCAAAAAGCTCAAGTACGATTTATTTGTAATTGAAATAAAAAAATCCGCAGTAATACCCACACTTACCCTACAAGTGTGAATTTTTAAAAACAATTTTTTTATAATAATTGATTTATTATAAAAATTCCAAGAATTGTCAGATGTTTGTTAATTTCAGTATCATTTGAGATGCGCAAATCTGGATGTTCCAATCTCGTAATCTAAAATATGAAAATGTAATTAACATTTTATTTATAACCACAAGGAATATATCTTTTTAATCGCTAGATCAGTTCTTAGATAATATTAAAAAAAATAGGTTGATATGGGATATTAACGGAAGCAAAGTGCGTGACTTAAAGGCTCAGTAATAATTTCTAATGCCACTTGGAGGCTTCTTAACCCTATACCTAGGCTACTTAATACGTACTTGTTTTGTAATATACTTGTATAGGTTTACTTACTTTGTGGTACACTATTTTCTTCACGTTATCTCACGCTTACCTGTTTCTCCTTTCTTATGGATAATCACGTTATTATATTAAGTACTAACTAAACATCAAACTACTCTGACTCCGAAGGCGTGTGCTATTATTATAACTAGTTGTTTATGATTTGAATATCTTGGGTAATTTTTTATGTTTTTGAGGAACATTTTAGTTTTAAAAAATAACTTTATGTGTATAATTACTAAACGGAAGAACTTCATGAGTTTTGAAGAACAAGATCGATAAAAATTACTAAATTGCGCTTTTCTCTGTTTATATCTTCAGTATTTCTTCCTAGAATTTTATAGAAAAGTTTTTATGTAGTTTTTAAAAAACTATAGTTTCCATTTCTGAAAACGATCGATCGGGAATGCAACGGAAAATAAGCAACTTTAATTACCATCGAATTCTTGCATTTATAATAAAAATACTTTTGATCATGAACTAGGACATGGTCGTTTATTCAAAAATAACTATAATATTTTTATCGCAGCATTGCTTTACAATATTATATACATCTATATTCTGTACAACATATTTATGACTTTTTATTCAACAAATCATGCTATAATACAGCTCTTACTATTAATAATAGTATTGAATAGTTATTTTTTCTCTACTTCATAAAAAATTCAACAATTTTTTAAATTAATTCATCTTTGTTGATACCAATAAAATTGTAATGAAAAAAAAATAGGAAAACGGTTGATCCTGAAGGCCATCCCTGCAACTTCCGGCTAATTCCATACCTAGGCGCTCAATATTGCACTTAAGATGATTTTGAGCGCTTCAAGCTCAAAAGTCTGATAGAAGTTTTATAGGACACTATTTTTTTAATTTTCGAACAATATACAAAAAAAAATGTTTTTTGAACCGAGAAAATTATAATGAAGACCGAAGTTATTTTGGAGCAAGAAGAAATTTTCTTAGCTTAAAAAAATTTAACTTTGTTGAAGAAATTTTAACTTCATTCAAGAAATTTTCAGTCTTCCTTAAGATTATCTTGATTTAAGAAAATTTACGCTTGGCTCAAGACTTTTTTACTTTCTGTTTAATAATTTTTTAATGAATCAAGCGATTTTTACGCTGTTGGAGGCAATCGACGCGGTTTTTTTATGTTAAAAGCGGATTCGTTATTGGAATCGATCAGTAAAGTCGTTTAAAAGTTATTCCAAAAAAACTATATTTGAAAAAAATTTTTTCGTGGTTTTTTTGAGATTTCTCAAATTCTACTCGTCCGAATCGGTCCAAATTGTATTCAAAATCTAAGTTTGGTCAAGTCCTTTCAAATGACACTAATCGCGATCAAATCGGCCAAGCCGTTCAAAAGTTATGAGAGGTTGACAAACACACATACATACATACTTATAAATACAGACACCGTCGCGGGGATAGTCAGGGACGCTTCCTAGGACCTCAAAACGTCGAGATCTGATGAAAACTCGATTTTCGAAAAACGGGGTAAAAACAATAACTTCCTGATTTTTGAAAATTTTTAATTTTCTTAGCGGGAAGTTAAAATAAACAGCTCTGTTTAAAAATATTGATTGGAAAGAATTAAAAATGATGAAATTCGAATTCCTTTCAATAATTTCAATTCTTTTGTTTGTATATATAGATATACAGTTTGCATGAAGTGACCGCTTCTCAATTCTTCTCAATCAGTATTTTTAACCATGGAGCCCAATCAATCTAGCAATTGAGGAGCTGATTTTCAAAAAGGTATCTTTTTATATTTTAAAAGAGCAGTTTTTTGAACTTTTTAATATTAATTACTTGAAGAATTATAAAGATTTCGGACTAAAAATCGAATTGTAGCTTCATAACCGATAGTATTTGTAGCTAAATTAAAAAAGTTCAATAAAAATGTTTATAATTGAAGATAACCATTTCTTTGTCTCGATTAATCAAAAATGATTAAGATACCCTTTTGAAATTCAATTCCTAAATTGTTAAGTTATTATATTTATCGAAAAAAAGAATAAGATTAACTGTCGGAAAATTCATTAATATAATCAATTTGATCGTGTAAATAGTACTTAGTACTTTTATTTAAATTAATCGACTGAATAAATGACCATTGGGGTGCATAATTTCGCATAATTCCCTCCTCTTAGTTTTATCGGATTGTTAAGTTGATATGATAAATTAATATGGAATAGAAAGGTAACTTGGGCTTTAGAATTTTTATATAAATGACTCAGTCATAAAAAAATAAATTTTATTTGAATTCATTTTTCTTTCCATTATAATTATTGAGGTTTGACTTGAAATTGAAGATTATAATTTTTAACCTTCACTTTTATGGTCATTTGCATTTTTTAAAAAGATTAAGAAAGACTACAATCACTAGACAATTTTAAGGTAAAATCACTCAGTTTTTTCACGTTGATTCGATTTCTAGATTCTTGAAAAATTTTAATAAAGTAACTTTCAAAGGCAAAAAAATCTTCATGATTACTCTTACTATGTTTGAGGATACTTTGATCATTTAATTAAAGTTGTTCGGTCAGTACCCTGTAGGTCATAATAGAATCTAAATTTTTTTGTTTTTTATTAAAATTAAAAATTTTAAATACGAAAATCTATCATTATATATGAACCGCCACCTATAATTATTATTAATTGGATTAATTAAATAATTTAATTTACAAAAATAATAAATAGTCAATATTAAATGGAGGTATTGAAGAAACTCAACTAAATATAATATTGTCGGCATTGAATCTGCCTCCAGTCGATCACACTTGATCAAGCGGTACAAGAGATTAGTTGGACCAGCCATTGAGATTGTCGCCAGGGAAAATTCCTATGAAGCGTTAAAAGTTGAAAAAAAATTGAAAATTTTGAATGAACGCTAACTGTACTATTTTTGTTATGGATTCTAAGATGGAAAATTTGTGTTGTTACTTAATATTTTGTTACAATATAAGTATCGTTCTTATATAAATGATAAATTTCAATTTTTTTTTAATTTATTCATCGATAGCTTCGTCAAATCTATTAGAAAAAATTAATTTAGACGTAGTGATAGCAATTTATAACATATCAAAAAATTAGCTTTTGATCTTTATAAATGTATTTATGTCCGGACATAAAATCTTAAAAGTATGCTTTTAGAAAAATTAAATTGATTTAAAATAAGAGTGAATTCAGCTGATAGCTAATTTTTGAGAATTTTTAGATTAATTTTAACTTAATGGTTGTAAAAAAAGTCTAAAAAATTGCATAGAAAAAACTGGTGAAAATTTCCATATGCATTTTTTTATACTATTTCTTCTGTAACAAATAAATAGTTTATAAATTATTAAAAAATTATCAGATGTCTGTTAAATTCACACTCGTGATTTAAAACAAACAATCTTGAACCAAAGAAATTATTTAAAAAACATCTTTTAATTTTAAAGGAATTAACAATTTATTTTCTTGGTTTATAAGTTTTTTTCAATCGAGAATAATTGTCTTCATCCAAAAAAAAATTTTTTTTTTCTTTTAAAAGTTTTATCTTCATATCAAAAAAATACAATCCTGATTCAAAAAATAAAACTAAGTTTTTTAATAAATTACGAAGAGCTGAAGACATTTTGAAGTTTTAAACTTTAAAAAATTTTACATTATTTGAAACCAATCTTACTTCTCATCTTCAAAAAAAGAAGAAATTTTTAAAAGAAGTACACGGAAAAAAGAAAACTTACATTATAAATAGTAATAAGTGTCCCGTCGTATTCAAAACTAGAAAAATTACAGTTCGAAATAACATTTTTGTAATTCAAACTTTGAATGTTAATTTTCAAAGCTTCACGGAAAAAAGTAAACTGTAATAAATAACAGTCGATTTATAATAAGTAATGATCAACTGCTAAAAATTACCATTTCAAACAGTAAAATCATTATTTTACTATTCACATTATAATATTTACAATTTAAACCTTACAATTTACTCTTGACATGGAAGAAAATACTATTTCAAACAGTAATATTCGCCATGTAAATGTCTAAAATGTTAAAGTATAATAATTAAGAATTCAGACTTTAATATTTATCATTTCGTACCTAAAAAATGATGTTATGATATGTAAAAAGTATAGAATAAAGTTAGTAAATTTCTAATACAAGCAACGTCAATATTTACAAAGTAAAATGGTAAATTTTAAACGCAACGCTAAAAATCAAACTGTAATTATTGACTTCTTTAGACTGGTAAAATGTATATTTTAAAAGTATAATTTTTACTGTTTGAAATATTAAATTCTCCCAGAGTGAGACCCCCTTCTCTTTCATCTGAGTTCCCCTTCTCTTCATAATATGGACTATATATTGAAATGGCAATTTTTACTGTTTGAAACTGTAATTTTTAAAGATAAAAGAGTCGTTATTTACTATAGTGACAACTACTAATTACTTATTTTGGATATTAAATTATAAATTGTGGCTTTTATACTTTCTACATTAAGTTCTGTAATATTTACATTTTTGCCACCCCGATGTCCGCTTTACTGTATGAAACTATAAAAACTAACCGGAATCCGAGTGAATATTACAGTTTACTTTTTTCCGTGTTTCAATATAAATATTACATTTTATAATGTAATTTTTATAAAATCTATAATAATTACATTTGAAACTGTAATTTTTCCAGTTTTCATCACGAAGTGCCATGTTACATTAAATACTATTATTTTTCTTTTTTCCGTGATATACATGAATCTAGTTTAACAACAATCGGGAATTTTATGAAAGTATAATTTATTAATAAAAGAGTTAATTTCTTTAATCCAGAAAGCTGAATATTTTGAAACAAAAATAAAATTATGAAGAAAACATTTTTCTTGAATAAAAAATTTTTACATAATTGTTATTTCAATCATTAAATTTCCTCTCAAAGAAATCCTATGAATTCATCATTGGTTTTATTTTCTTTTCCCGGCATCCCGGAAGTGATCCACTGCGGCGAAACAAAGTCCGTCCCCTCAGGACAACGATCAATCGCAACAACCCCAGTTCCGAGTAAAACAGCGCAGAAGAGCAGAAATAAAGATCACAGATTTACTTTCTAGGCAACGAAATAGTCCAAAGTAGTTCTACTATATACAACAGTGGTTCTACATGCAACAAGTTCACGGCAGGGAGTTGCACTCGATAGGATCCTATCAAATGTGATAGCAGATCTTCCATATCTCATCGATGCTTTTCAACGCGGTGAATATCTCTGGTTAAACATCAGAATACAGTTTCTAAGTTTTCAGTACTTAAGACTTGGCGATCCTGCGTTATCTGGACGAACATACATTATAGTTCACTGACACGTAGTGAGTCCACGCCGACGCCTACAAGTCGCGGGTAGACCACAAAAGTCCAGGTAAATGAGTGCGATGGGAGCGACACTCGACGTCGGGACGCCACCGTCGAAGGACGCGTGTGATATGAATATGTAAAAATTTACCTAATAGTTAATAGGTGATTAGTTAAATTATTTGCATTTTGTCTTTACTTTTTTTGTGTAAAAATTTTCAACATAGAATATGTAGTTAATAAATTATTTTCAAAGCGATTAAAATTTATCATTACAATTAAAACACTAATTTAAAAAATAAATAAACAAATCAAAGTGTTAAATGTTGTAATTTTTGTGCTCCAGTGATCAATTTCATGTGACGTGATTTATCAAAATTAAAATTAGTAAATTATTAAGGTAATATTAAATCATTGATTAATTTTTTTAATAATTAAGCTAAATATTTAAATTAAACTAATAATTGTAAAGAATTTTTAATTTTTTTTTTTTGTTAATTATTTGTTTCTTCGTGGCTGCTTAATAATTGTTTTTTCTGTTCATTTTTCGTAATCAAAAAGTGACTTCAATGCTTTTTTTCTAAATAAATTAGAAAAATAAACAATATTTTATTTTCGGGCTAAAAGATATCAAGATAGAGTTCAACCTGACCCTGGTCTGAAGGGTTACGAACTCGCGAAAGATATGCACTGGTGTAAGGGCATTGTACCGGATGCGGGTGAATGGCTAGAAGGGTGAGGTCTGTAGACACTCGGGAAAAAGGATGCAAATTTTGCACAACGTTGCATAATTTTGTTTTGCGGATTAGAAAACTTGATAAAATTTATATAAATTTATAAAAACTTTGTTTGGTGTAGAATAAAACAATTAAAGGTGTCGATGGTTTTAAATTTAGAAAAACAATAGGTCGAGGCCGAGGATGATAATAATCTGCAATAAAAAAGACTGCAGTCATAAAAGGTTCTTCATCAATTTCGTATTTGTATTATTATACATGTGCAATGTATGTGGTAATATAATATATATTTATACAATAAAATAAGCCTTACTTTTTTGTCTTGAGTCATGAGTAGTCAATCGATCCGCACTTGGGATTATTACGTGACACGTGAATCGTAATCACTGGAATTTATTCTAAGATCTTTTTATTACCGGTAATTAATTTTTTTATGCTTAAGTTTATAGAAGTTTTTTTTTGCAGAAAGGTTAATAGTTTTTTCAAATGTTAAATAAATTTGAGTGTCTAAAAAATTTTTTTGTTTGATAAATAAATAATTGCAAATGTGCAGAAGTTTATTTTATTTACTCTGGCTATAAAATTATGTTGAGAATTATTTAAATTTAGTCAATTATTTGAAAACAAAATTTTGTTTATTCTCTCTGATGAAATTTATGTAAAAGAAAATAGATTAAATTTTTTTATGATTAATTTAATAATATTAAATGAAAATTGTTTCCAAACACGAATATTTATATTTTTTGAGTAATTTGTTTTAACACAATGTTAAAATATTAAAATACTGAAAGAATAAATTAATATTTGTATTAGAATATTTTCATTAATAAAAAGTCCCCTATATAAATTTGATGTGTCACGTTATAGTTCTATTGTTACTTTTATTTGTATATACCACCATGATTTATTCAACTTATTTTTTTAAAACTGATATGTTATAAATTAATTCGAGGGATTTTTTTAATCAAAATATGGAAATTGATGGAGTGAAGTAAATGAATTTTAATCTTAACAAAGCACTCATTGAGAAGGCTAGCCGAAAATTATATTTTTTAAATGTATTCAAATAGTGTATGTGAAAAAAATAACATTTTTAATCGAGTTATAATCATTTTAATTAATTTTTCAAAAAATTTTCTAGCGATTTATTGATACGTTACTGTGATTGAAAAATTTTCTTTGGAAAAAAATGAGCAATGTTGAAATCAGAAATTAATTTGTTGAAAATTTTCAACAATTCTATTTTTTAGGTGAAGAAAACAAAATTTTTCACACAGTAATTTGTTTTTTGAAAAAAAGTTTTCTAAATTTGGAAAAAAAAAAATTTGGATGAAAGTTCACAAGTTGTGTATCTATTTTTTTTTTTTTTTTTTTTTTTTTAAAATTAACTTCTTGTCATAACAATGCCCGTTTTTTTTTTTTTTTCAAATTAAATTTTTTTTTCTCAGCGTAGAAAAATGAATGATTAAGTTGAGATTCGAAGTTTTTTAGACACTTTATTTCGGGAAGAATAGTAGATCTAAGTTGAACAGATTTGAATCACTAACAAAAATTTATTGAAGTCCAAGGAAAATGATCGTACAGCAAAATTTTGTGTGAAGAAAAGCCGAAATCCGCGGGGGGTATATCGAATTTTTTTATTAATTTTTTAAAATAAGATTTGAAAATAAAGCAGTTGCAGCGGTCAGAAAAATCGAGTTCATTTTTTTAATCAGAGATTGATTTTTGGAGAAATTTAAAAATAAATCAAAAAAAAAATTTTTTGAAAAAAATTGAGTTTTTTTTTTCAAATTTCTTGAAAAATTAATATCTTTGATTGAAAAAATAAAGATTTTTGAGAAAAAAAGTTTTTTTTTCATTGAAGAAATAAATAAAAATCGAAAAATTGCTCATAATGGTGATTTTTGCAAAAACAAAGAATTTAAAGCTTCGAGACACTATGAAAAAAATATCGCAGCGCTTTGAATTTTTCAGGGATTTTAGGGAACACTTGGAGGTTGAAAAATTATCGACGATATCCTTTGTTCATCCATTTTATCCAAAGTTATACTAAGTTATCCAAATATCCTTAATTATGCGAATTTTTGTCGTTTTTTCAGTTAAAGTTTTTAATTCAAAAAAATTTTTTTTGACAAAAAATATTCATGGTATCTTATAGAGAATATTGTGCAATTTTCGAAACCGTCCTCCGATTTTCTATACGATCATTATTTCCAGAGTTATTGATTGTCAAAGTGAAAAATTACTTTTTTGTTTTGACTGACGAAAACTCCGCGGCAAATCATCGTACAGGCTTTTTGATTACGTCAAATTAAAGAGTATTAAATTTTCTAAAAAATCTTTTCAGCTAAACAATGGAAAACATTTTTTTGAAGGCCGTAAACCTTTTTTAAGATGAGAAAAAATTTGGAAAATTTTTTTTTTTTGGTTTTCTTAGGATTTCTCCAGACCCGAACATGATAAAAAATTTTTCATAGTCATATCTGAAAACTAAACACTTGGAGCTACAATTTACTTTTATTTGCTGTACGATCATTTTCCTCGGAGTTGCAGCTCGTAGAAAATCACCCAAAAATTTTGAATTTTTTTTATGTTCCTTAATTTTTGTGACTACTAAAAAAAAGGAGAAGGGGAAGGAAAGATAAAAGTGTCTTATTTTACAGTAGCTAAAAATTGTTATTGTGCACGACAAATCCATTAAGTAATTGTAGAGATAACGCCAAAGTCTTGATGAAAATTATTTAAAAATATTCTAATATTATAGATAAATTAAAAAAAAATATCAATTTTGTTGTAATATTCTATGAATTATTTTTATTGTTAAAAATTTGGTTGGCTACTTCGTGAATTCAACTTACTATTTATTTTTGTACCTACTGTGTAAGAAAGAAGTACATAAAAATAATATTCCAGGTATACTTGAATGACTACGCCTATGGAAAAAGGATCAATTACAAAAGGGTCGAAAGTCGATAGAGGCCATAAACACTTGTCTCAAATTAAAGAAATTAAATAAATCAGAAAATTTGATGGTGGCAAATTTCATAATTCGCGCCAATATTTTACCCTTTATAAATGCTAATTCGAAACAAATTTCTATCTCTATTTGATCAAAAGATAATGAGTGACCATTGTTTATAAATTATGAGAATAATTTATGGAAAAAAAAATTTTTTTTCATCATTGCGTTTAAGAAGGTTCAACTGATCACCAAAAAATTCAGCGTGAATAAAAAATTTGAATTTACGATTTTACAAGTCTAAAGTTGATGCTTATTTTGAGACTCCAAAAAAAAACCCGTTTTTTTATCTTTTATTATTTATATTTCTTGACAAAAATTTTTTATAAATTATCAATTTTGGATAGAGTTACATAAAACTTTGACTCATCGATTGATATGAGTCATATTTCAATGAAATTTTTTTAAATATAAGTTACTCGAGTTTTAAAAAAATAGTCTATTATTTTTGGACTGTATAGTAGTGTACAGTACAACCTGGTTATAAGTTATATTTCATTCTTTCTTTTACTTACATGAAATATTTCATATATAGATATAACTGCCGTGAGAGCGAGTAGATCGTCCGATGTAACTTATAACCAGGTTGTACTGTATTTTGCAAATGAAGTAATTTATTATTTATTTCTTGACTTCTTAAAAAGTTTAAAAAAAAAAATAATTTGTAAGATGAAAAATAAATTCTATGTTTTTAATTATTCTATCGTTGAACTTTATAGTGAAACAAAGAAGAAATATCAAAACATCAAATCATATGGAACATTTCTTCTGCACAACTGCTTTGAAAATAATTGTAACTAAATGATAGATTGATAATTAACGATGATAATTAAAGTTAATAAAAAGAAGAAAAGTTTTTAGAGAAGAAAAAAAAACAATTGATCTTATCTTTAGCAAAAGATAAGCTCTAAAAAAGTGCAATGATCGCAATGACTCATCAACAATCATCCCGAGCAAACTCTTGTATAAATCAATATGAAGAATTGAATGGAGTATCGATGACAAATGGCGGCATGAATGGTAGCGCTTCAGGTGCCGGTACAACAGGAACAGGAGTACCAAGTTCATCACCAGGAGTAGGCGCAGGAACAACCGCAAGCTCAAATACTTCTGAAAAAATTATACAGGAGGCGCCACACCGCGACGATACGTCGAAGACACAAGCTCGAGGGATTGGATCGGCAGCAAAGACCGTCGGTAGCTCGTCGGAGAACGCCGTCGTCGAGAAGCACGTTATTGACGACGACTCTGACGAGGAGGAGGAGGAGGAAGAAGAAGACGACGAGGACGAGGACGAGAACGAAGAGGATCGGATCGAGGAGGACGAAGACGAGGAAGACGAGTTAGTGAGAGAGATACGACGTGACGGCGCTAGTATTGGTAACGGCACAAGGATGTCTGCTAATGAAATGGGACAAGAATTGGCGGGACGCGAGACGGCGCGTGGCTCCTCTACAATTCCGATGCCCATTGGGGTAGGGATGCCGCCACCAGAAACTGGGGAATTTAGTGGTGGAAACGTCGCCACCGGAGGTGGCATGGGCGGCTACTGGAGGCAGAGTAGACCCTCCAGTCCCCGCATGCCGCCTCCTGAGCAACCTGAGCCCAGGCCAAAGAGCCGACACGACTCGATTGCTAATACTACTGTCACGACTACCACCAGGTACAATAATCTTGGATACTGGAGGGCTAGACGCGTCACTTTTTATAAAAATGGAGATCCTTACTTTCCTGGAGTTGAATTTAGGTAAGTTTCTTCGTTATTATAATCTTTAGTGGGTTAATTAACTTAAAGTTGTATTGTAGAATATTTCTTCTTTTAATTTATCAGTGTGAATCTAGCAGCATATAATTTAGCAGACATGTTTGTCAATTTTTAGAATTTTTTAATTAATAAATATTATTTGCATAAAATTAGAAGAAAATTTAAATATTAGAACTTACAATTTTTTTGTTGATTCAATTGTTGAATAATTTTTAAAAAATTTTCTTCTGGTTGTATTTGGTTATTCAAATTTTGCTAATATCTGAAATAAAAATGAGATTAAGAAAAGTACTCAAAAATGCTAATCAAGATTTAAAAAGTAATTTTTTAATTTAATTAAAACTTACTTTTAATAACAAAAATAGTAACGCTGAGTTTTAGGTTATGTTTACTTTACCTAACACTTGACACTAATTAATTGATTGTAGAAAATTAAAAAATTTTGAATTATACAATATTAAATTCATTTTAATTTTCGCTGCGACCTACAAATAAAAAATAATTTAAAATGCAAAAAATTTTTATAAATTATTTAAAAATCTGTTTCTTGTATAATTAAATATTTATAATACTGAAGTTAGCCGTCAGCTGTTAATTTAAAAAATTTTTTTAACAAATCAATTACAATAAAAAAACGCTTCTAACAATTTTCACTTGTAATTTTTATTAGTTTTTACATGTGAAATTTTTTAATTAAATTTTTTTTATAATAATTTAATTGCTATAAAATTCTAAAATAATTTTAATAGTGTCATAAATATTTAGAAGTTAATTTTGATGAAAAAAATAGTAAAATTAAATGTTAGGTTATGTTCACAAATCTTACACTTGACACTAATTTAATAATTTGAATTTTAGATTCAAACCTGGACGAGACATTGGATCATTGGAAGCACTTCTCGATCGACTATCCTTGCGTCTGGATCTTCCACGAGGTGCGCGACACATATTTTCAATGGACGGTGACAGAAAACTCAATCTCGACGAGCTTGAAGATGGTGCTTCATATGTTGTGTCCAGCTACAAAACATTCAAGGTAAAATTATTTTCTTAAAACTATTTTATTAATAATTAAATTAAATTAAATATTAATTAATATTCAAGCGATAGGTTGAAACAGTTACAGCAAAATAAAATAAGTAACCTAATATTTTTCTGTTAATCAAAGTCTTAATATTCATGAGACGTCTCACACGCTCTTTCATCTACTGGGTTAAAATTTAGATTTGTAAATCCTCACCCTCAGGTACTTGTCATTATGCACGCAGACAAAGAAATTTAAATGTAAAAAATAGTTGAGAATTTATAAGATATGCTGCGTATAATAACCTCTTTAATGGAAAGTACCTTTATAAAAAGCATTGGCAAGTGTGAGTGTTGTGTTGATCTGGCCCAGATCAACTTAACGTAAAACAGGCCACACGCAACTTTGTATGTTTGCTAAGAAGAGAGAATTAAAAAGAGAAGGAATTATTATTCTCTGGACAATCTTAGGCTAATTTATACTTCATATTTTTTTTTTCGATTATTTATTTAATAAGAAGATATGCTGCTTTAATTTATACTGTTTACTTTTTATAATTATCATGTGAAAATAATTATATTCTTATCATCTTTATTCATTTTTTTTTTAATAAGAAGTTTAATTTTACATAAAATTAAACGTTATTTTTTTTTCTAAAACAAATACTAAAGGTATTATTTAAGGAACATTTTAAAAATTTTTTATTTTTTATTTGTTAAAAAATTTATAAAAAACTTTTGAGTATAAATTAGTAGTAATTATGAATTTTCCAATTTTTAAGGAAATAAAAAAGATATTTACAAAAAAGAGATTTATAAATTTCGAGTCAAGTCGAAAAATTATAATTAAAAAAATTTTTAATTAGTTACACTGAAAAAAAAAATTAACTTGAATCAAGAGTGAAATTCTTGAACCAAGAAAATAATTTTGAAGAAGCTCATTGTCTTGAATCAAGTAAAATTTACTTAAACCAAGTGAAATTTCTTAGCTTAAGAATTTTTCAACTCAAACCAAGACGATGAAATTCTTCAAAATTATTTACTTGATTCAAGTAAATTTTTTTTTGTGTACTAGCATTTTTTTCCTTATTTAATATATTCTAATTTGATTTTTATTTATTTAAAGAAATGTCTCTCGTTAACTTCAATAATTTAAGGCAAAAAAAAATTTTTAGTCAAAAGATTCTTCCATAAATAATATAAATTATTTAAAAAATATAAACTAACAGATTAGTAAATCAAAAAGAATATACTTATGTTGAATTCAATTTTTGTATAAAATAAATAATGCAAACAAAAATTTTTTTCTAATTAAAAAAATTTTTGATTAACAAAAACCGTGCTTAGTTTATTAAAATTAAAGCGACTAATTTTTTTAAAATGAAATGCATTTTTAATGTTAAAATTTTTTAAAATTACAAAGCTACTAGCATCTAAAAATTAAAAGGAACCAAAAAAAAAAAAACTAATGGTCAGTAATAGCAGACATAAAACATAATTAACTAAACCCTAATGAAGAATGATTTGTAATGAAGATTTGCAAGCTTTTATGATTTAGTAAAATGAGTTTGATCGTGATTGATCGTAAGCCTACACCCAATCTGGCAATTTGTTGGCCAGGGTGTGACTAAAAGTCAATAATAAAGAATGCACCCAAAGAATGTAACTAAAAAAATGTATACTGGAATAAAAAAGGTTTTGATCAGGGTCAGTTCTCAGTAATCCATTTAAATGGGTTCGGCGTTATCATATCGAATTAACTGGTTTACTGGCCTATTAAACCTTCAATTTAGCTTCAGCCCTTTTATCGACATTTTAAAGTGACATTAAAAAATTGTTTGCTTTGCTTTACTCTTGAAGTAAATAATAGATAGTGTAAATTGAATCTTTTGATATCATATTTATAAGGGGGAAAAATATCATGCGTTATATTACGCATTATGAATTGAAGATAATTTAATGTACTGTTGTTGAAAGGTGATAGTGATGATGATATGTTTACCTGCAGCACGTGGCTACGAGAAGTCAACGACAGAGGGGTGAATGTTTAAGAGTGGGAGTATGTCATTATGATTATAAGTTTAATTTAACGTTTAGCGTGAAAGGGGGAGTTTTAATAGTTAAGTGGGGAGTGTCTGACTTGCGCGGTACTCATTCTACTTGCAGATTTATTTTTTATCATTTGTACAGACGATAAATCATGTTGATTTATAAGAAAGAGTTTCGCTAATTCGGAAACTAATAAGCGGTTATAATTATAACTGTAAATAAAATTGATGGGAAAAATTAAATATTAGTTGTAGCAAAAATCAAAAGAGTTAATTGACAATTTTGATTTTAAAAAATTGAGAAAATTTTTTAATTAGTGCGTTTATAGAGACGCTGATACTTAAGTCACGCATAAAAATTGTTCAAGGGCTGGACATGAATCACCGTGAAAGGGGAGAATCAAAAGAATCCTTAGCAGTAGGGGAGGCCTGCTGGTCTTGGTCTTAACTTCCGTTCTAAGAGGTTTATAGAGTACAATAATACATATTAAATCGTTGTGTAGTTGTGTACATACAGGTAGATGTATATACCTGATGTAGAGCGCAGGACAACCGCAAGCCCAACTAAAGAGAGACCGTATCTCATTGACCGCCGGTCAGCCTCGGGGATCAATACATTTACTTGGACAATTTTACCTTTATATTGTTTTGTACTTGTAGGTTTAATTGATTTTTTATTTTAATTATGTCGTTTCATTTTTATTGATATTAATTGGGAAGTGATGGAAGAATTTTTTCATTTCTTATTTGGGGTGGAAATTTTATTTGTTTTCGACAATATACAAATTGATAATTCTTTTAGTAGATTAAATAGAAATTCAACAATTGTATTTATCTTCAAGATGTAATTTTTTTAAGATTTTGCTATTTTTAATTAGCTTGTCAAGTTCAGTTGCAAAATGCATTTGGTTCGAAAGTTTATTAACAAAAAAATTAATTTTATTTAAGAGAAAAATTCTTGAATTAAGAATATCATTTGAAATTTTTTATAGTTGAAATTTAAACTCTTCAAATTGATGTTCTTATACAGTAAAAAATTTTGCATCATTGCGTCAAAAAATTTTGTGTTAAGAATTTTTATGTTGAATATTTAACACAAAAATTTTTAACACTAAGTTTTTTGACGCAACGACGCAAAATTTTTTACTGTGTAGTTTAAGAATTTTGCTCTTGAATTAAAATAACTTTTCTATTAGAGTAAACAAATTTTAAACGTGAAAACTTATCGAATTTCTATGAAATGCGTGAAAAAATCATAAATTAAATATAAAATAAAGATTTTAAAATACGTATAGTTTTATGATGTAGTTGACATTAAATAATTATAATTTTCTTGTAAAAATATAGCATAGAAACAGTTAGCCGAATTTCAAAATTTTTTTTTTGTTAATAGGATTTTTCAGTGTTCAGTTAATATTTTATCCATGCATTAATATTTAATTGGATGCTCATCCTAAATTATCTCAAAAATTCGATTAGATATTTCGGCTAATTAGATCTATATGTAAAAATTTTCGTATATTCTGTAATCCGCGTTTAAAATGTAACGAACGAATTAATTAAAATCATGAAAAACTCCTCAAACACGTAAACCAAGTACCTATTTCATAACCCAGCATGAAGTCGTAAACAATTTTATGGGTTTTCTAACGAAATCAGGCGTTGCCTTTCTAAAATTTTTGGAAAGACTGGGCCCGATCGCAATAGAGATGACACTATATTGTTACAGTTTCATAACCGGAACAAACCTTGAAAAGTGATCGGATCTAATTTTTAGATCGCATCATCACATGGGACAAATCATATAAAAGACCGAATTTTCGATCAACTAATCAGTCCAAGTTTACTCTTAGTAGTGCCCAGTTTCAAGTTTTGTTCTGCTGGCCCAGTACTTGTACTCCGGTTCCTCGCAGTTAGAGAAGACCCTTCTGGTTTACCTGGTACACCCTGATCCGGTCAAAAAGTTACCATAAACCTGAAGACATCCAATTTATTGCGGCCCGACTCTAAACCCAGATATTGAACTATCTGCAAGTTTTGAAAGTCTTACCACAATAAAGTAATAATTTCAAACGGCACCTCGGAATAACCCAGAGGTTAGTAAGTAAGAACATTTATATCTTTACTCATAATATAGGAATTAAGGAATCAACAAAACTGCCACTGTAAACATTTTGTATGAAACAATTATTTTCTTTTCTAATATATTGGGTTAAAAGAGAATCATTATTAATTATTTTCCAAACTAAACCTGGTTATATTAAAATTAGAGAAGGTCAAGTGCATTTTAGATTAGACAAACTTCTCTTGAGAGGTGATTACCGCCCGCTGCTTAATTTCACAATTCAAGTTCCCGAGTTAATATCCATCGCCACGCTTCTAACTCACTATTACATTCGTATAGTAAAAGGGACAGCAATAAAGTATCTATATCTTTACCGCTCGAGATATTCAGGTACACGGTAATAAAAGAAGTTAAACACTTCTTTTGTTATCTTTAAAACAACAATTACATAATAAAGATTAACTGTCGATCGCGACAAAAGTATAAAAATAAATTTCATGAAATTCGGCTGATGGTTTTTTTTTTTAATTTTTACATTTTCACAAAAAAAGTAGGATGATTTTATGCCAATTTTATATTAGTTTCAAAATCTAGATTTAATATAAAACATAATGAATAAATATTTAATTTACACAGACATAGAAAAGCTCTCAAGATAAGCTTCATTTTTGTTATATCTACAATTTTTTTGGGACAAAGAAAAATCAATTTTCTTGTTTTACTGTTTCTTTTACTTTCAATTTTATTTTTCCTTTTCTTACTTATTGAAAGTCATCTTAAATTGATTCATTATGGTAGTCATTGTTTATTTTGAAATTTGGAAATTTTAATTTTCAATGCAATTTCTTACTTTTGCTCTTCATCATTTCGTGAACTTTAATATTCTTTAAATGTCACTTTTATTTTATTTTATTAAAAAAAAAAAACAAACCCTACAGCCTAAGCCATTAACAGGGTTAATAGATACATTAGTTATAAATTTTTATATAACGAAAAAAGACAAGACTCTTCAAGATTTACCAAAATTTCGAATTCCAAAAATCATATAAATCATACTCTAATTTCTAATTTCCCGAGTAAAAATGAAATTATTATTTTTTACGAAAAAATAATAAATTTCCTTCGACCGCCGCACTACCGTCGTTTGGTGGACTATTACGCCGCACGCTAAAAATTTACTTTCCCTAGCATCGCCGCACCACTGCTGCACCACCGCCGACCTATTCTAAATTATACCTACAATTTCTCAAAAAATGGCATCATAATTAATTTATCACGCAATAATTAATTAATAAATAACCTAACTAGAAATTTTAATGTAAGACCTATTCTTCAATCTTCTTTTATTCAAATGCCTAATATTCAAACAAAAAAAATTTTATTAAATTAGGTCGGAGTACCGCGAAATTTTTGATTTTTTTAGTCGTATTGTTGATGTAAATTTTTAATTCAGTTTTCGGGTTGAACAGAACCGGCACGCCTATCGAAATATCCTGAAAAAACCTGAAAGGATCCTTGAATTTTATAATAGAGAGTGACAAGTAATTGCTGAATAAATAAATAAACATAATTATTGTAAGAAAATCAGTATGCTAATTTTGAAAGATCCCAACCGTAGATACATGTGACAGTAAAATTACCACCCTAAAAAATGAAATAGCTCATAAACGACCCTTTCCAATTCAACCGTCTGAAATAAGTAATTTATTTAAAATTTTAATCTAAATAAAAATGTAAAACTAATTGTACACATAAAGAATTTTTATTCTAAAAAATAACAATGAATGTTGTGTATCAGCACAGAAGATCAGAGAGAATAATAAAGGTATGAAATTGCGGTCGAGGAACTTTGTAAGAAATTTCTAATGCATGGTAATATATAATGACATGAGTAGTGTGGCAATATTATTCGATAGATTTATTCGACGCATCGCAAATTTATTCATCTTTCTTATCGAATAATTCTAAGCTAAGTTCTCTTTACTGCACTTTACATTTTATTCTTCCGTGTATACAGAATATTGCTATCATGTTTAATGTGTGCTGATAGTGCAACGAACGTTTTATTACTGTAGGTAGTACAGGTGAATAGATTTACGTCATATCAAAGTCTCAGTTAATTGCACCTTTGATTATTTAAATGTTAAATTGTTAACGTACTGGGATTATATATGTTTTACTATTAGGGTTTATAGTGAGGATGATACTGTTGGTACAAGCATCGATGTCTCCGTTTATAACACGAACCCTATGCTTCCGTTTGTATCTCCAATAACATTTAATATTATTCATTCATGCACGAATGACATTTTGTTTGAGTTGAATTATGTACCACTTAAAAACTATTATCAACAATTTCATTTTAATTGTTATTGAATTTGATTATACCAAGCCTTAAGTTATCTGTATGTAAATTTACATTAGATGATTTATGTTTAGTAATGTATAAAGTTCGATAAGACATTAATATAAAAAATTTTAAGGTTTTAGTGAATCAATTTAATGAAAGAATGATTCATCAAAAATTAATGTTAGATCTGGCTTTTAGTTTTTTTTAATGGTTTAGTTGAAACTCTTAATGAAACATTTTGAAACTATTCAGTTATTGTGAAAGTATTTTTTGTGTAAAAGGATTTCTTTACGAGCAATATGGAATCAGTATATGATAATCCAAAATTAAAAATTAAAACTCAAAAAGCTTTAACGTTATGATTCTTAATTATTTTTGATAACAATGTTAATAGTTTGGCTAGTTTTGAAGAAAATTTTTAAACTAATATTGCTGACGGGATCGATGATCAATCATGCCATTTCTTTTTATCACCTAACTTTATATTGAAATCTAAACGTTAATTTTAGTAAAATAAAATAAAAACTGTCATTTCTCATAAGACTTATATATCACTCCATTACATTGGTACCTAATGACTACACAATGCCATTAAATTGAGTATTTGAAATAAATATTAGATGAAAACTTTTCTCACAGTATAGTTCGGTCAAATTAGACCAAAAAATAGGGGTGAAATTAAAAAATTTCACCCTTGGCTGAAAACTGATAGGATTATTTAAAACACTATTATAAATGAAATGTGAAAAGTCCTCATTGATTCGAGACCTGGAAAAAAATTTACTCGGGGTCAGAGGTCACAAAAACAGGTTTTTCGCGATTTTCAGCAAAATGGTAAGTTTTATCATAAAATTAGCCTAAACATAAATTGTAAATCAGATAATTATCTATAAAAGAATGTCAAAATACTCTATTTCCTAAGAGCCACCGTTTTTGAGTAATAACAATTCAAAAAGTTAAAAGAATTGTAATCATCATAATATGTACACGTTTCCACGCCACCTTTGAGGTAGTGTACTTAGCGCGTTTTTTTTTAAGTGGTTTCCCCGGTAGGCCTATTCCACTGATCTGTTGTGATTCTGTTTAATTTGAAGCTATTGAATAATTAAAAATATTGGAAAGAGTTGAAAATGTAAAGTTCGATGAAAAAAAAGAAATGGAAAGTTCAATTTACATGTTAATATTAAAAATCAAAGTCAGAAATGTCAGTTGGATTATAACTTTTTATACAACTCTTCACTTCATCATTTGTCATTGAATAAGCAATATGTTCACAGCAATCATAAGGTAGCACTGCACTAAACTGATCGCTGACTTCCTCAATAACTCTTCTCAGAGCATTGCTTTTCCCAATTGCATATTCAAAGTTGTTCATTAATGGTTCTCGATAATAAAAAAATCGATGATCCGTATTAGTTTCTTCCAACTCCTTCAATAATGGTTCAGTCAGAAAATCATCATTGAAAAGAAGTTTCACTAAGTCTTCTCGGTTCCCGGTGATGAACTTCCAATATGAGATCCTGTTTAATCCCATTTTTTTGCCTTCCAGAAATCGACGACTTTCCATCATTAGCTTCTTCTCTTCATGATAGTATCCTAAGAATCTTGCATTTTCGTCTTCCTCCTTTATCAGCAAGTCATGAACTTTCTGAAGAGTATCTTCAGTTGCATGAATGCCTATTTCGTGCCGATTGATTATGAATAGTGCTAAAAGACATCGGAGATTAGAGGTTTGTTCTTTTAGCAACTCGACGTACTCTGCACTGGTCCGTACATCCTCGTCGACGGCGTTTTCCTCAAAAGCAGCTAGCTCTATTTTAGAATAATCTAACTGCTTCAGACCCACAGAGGTATTGTAGAGCAGATAAGTAACTGCTGAGTTGGCTCCGATGTAGATTGCCAAATCCAGAATGGTTGTTAAATGTGGATGGTTTCTAAACGAGCATTTAACATTTAAATCAGCTCCAGCTTCATGTAACAACATAATTCTTTCAGCGATGTTACTACCCTCCGAAGTATGCAAATATGAATACCTTGATCGATCTTCTTTATTAAAGTAATTATACACATAGTGCAAAGCAGTATTTCCCGAAGCATCAAAATCATTTACATTGGGCTTTTGTTCCAAAATAAAAGATAAAATTTTTAAATTGCTTCGTTCTGCAGCTGCCATAAGTGGAGTCATACCCGATTTTGATTTCGAATTCACGTTTGCACCCATTCTCACAAGAGTTTTCACGATTTCCAAATTCTTGCGTCGAATGGCGTAAAATAACGAGGTTGTTAGGGAGTTATCCACATTATTGCTTGTATTTGCACTGTGTTTGATCAGCAATTTTGCAATTACTGATTGGTTCTTTTTGATTGCTAATGATATTAAATCATCACTGCACTTTCTATTAATATCGCTAGAATTCAGCACCTTCAATATTTTCTTAACGGTTTTTACATCTCCTGACACAATAGCATCAACAAAATCCTTGCTAGTGGCCATAGTAATTGAGTTACACTTTTCGTCTTTTAAAAATCACAAAATCCTTTTACACAAACCGAGATGTTGATGTTTATTATACACTGTTTGAATTAAACACTGAGTTTAACCAGCTTCAAATAATGTTTCGAATACTTTAACAGCAACAGTATTTGATTTCGGTTGACGAAAATAAAACTCTTTTACTAATTGATTCACAAATTTGCTACAAATTGAAAATCACTGAACCAAACTTGGATTTTTTGAAGTTATGATGTTCACAAGACAAAATTTCGATGAGAAATGATTTTGTAACTAAGATTCTACCTAACACAGACGGATTCTATGGAGAGGGTGCATCGTGAGGGACTCTAGGCATTCAAAGATTCTACAATGGTTACCATTGTCATAATTAGTTAAGTTTAGCAATGCGGATTTAATATCTCATTAGTGAGTAAGTAGTCAAAACCATAAATTTTCATTCAATTTTTGCATCTTTTATTTCATGAAGCTACCTGTGTACTGGGATGGATAGACAAAAAGGTTCTTAAGGTGAAGGCTGTCGCCACAGCTGCAGTTTTGACCTGAGGGTGACAACAATATGTACTTTATAAGAGTCAAGTACCTTTGTACACCCTCTCTTACGGCAATTAGTCAGAGTGAGAGAGTCTAATGCTTTATTGCACCGATATTCAAAAGAAAGTGAAATTTCATTATATATTCCTTAGATAAGTGTTCAAAATTTATTATCATTCCTTATTTGAAATTTTTATAATCACTGTTCGCTTAAAGTATTATTTATCTAATGTCTCGTTTATTATTTTTAAAATATGTAATTTTATTATTTAATTCCTTATATAAGTGTCCAAAATTAATTTATCATTCCTTATTCGAAATTTATATACTCACTGTTCGCTTGAAGTATTATTCATCTAATGTCTCATCTATTATTTTTTTAATAGGTAATTTTATTATTTAGCTGTTTAAGAAAGTTACTGTTTAAACAAGACCCTTTTAACTATGGACGTGTCTCATCACACTCATAAAAATCCTGATAAATCCACACTGCCTGAATATAAGGGCCTTTATAGAAGAATGGACACTTCTTTTAACCATTGTACAATTTTTCTTTATTATTTATTGAAAAAACGTTATCGCATTTCTTAATTACCTTACTGATCCGGGATTTTTCCATGCTTATGAAGAAGCAAATACATCCTGATACAGAATAATTACAAAAATTTCCCCAGGTCCATTTTGAAGTCGATCAAGATACTTAAAGTGACAATTTATACATTCTCATTTAGACAATAAGGTTCTTAAGGTGAAGGCTGTAGCCACAGCTGCATTTTTGACCTGATCCTATTATTTGGCTGTTTAAGAAAGTTCTTGAAAATACATCCAGACCCAGAACAATCAGTTTTGTAACTGGATATTTCTATTGAAATTGAAAAAAAGATTACTAAGACAGCCTTTATCTTAAGAACCTTATTAGTCTAGTCAACAAGTGTCGTTTAGGTCAAAATTTTTTCGAAGGCTCCGAAAAATATGATTGAGGTGTCATTCGATTCGTTATCACATCTAGAAAGTTCTTGAAAAATTTGAAGATGCGCTCGCAAAAATTACAAAAGGTATAAACAATTAACTGAAAAAAAAGGGGGTTTAGTTTTTTGCTTATATCTCAAAAACTTTTTGAGATATCCAAAATTTGAAAAAAGTTCCAAAAAGAGGAGGAAATTTCCTAAAAAAAGTCTCGACTCACCAAATTGTAGGATAAATATTTATAATTTTTACAGAGGGCTGAAAATACGCCCGAAAACGGGTGCTCGGGTATCCGGAAGCCATGCCCCCTTGGTACCTTTTAACAAAAAATATTATTTAAACATATAAAATATTAAAATTAAAAATTGAAAAAATTCAGGCACTTACAGAATAGAAAAATAAATAATAATCTGTCATCAAAAATTTTTTATCGCGATTTTTCATTAATTTATGCATTAGTTAATTAACAATTTCTTATAGCTTCTACATCAATATTGCAAGTGAGATAATTGTTAAACTATGAATCTCAAATTTTTTTCACTTCGCTGAGCTATTTTTCAATAACCACAGAATGGATTCCCGTCGGTAGAACTAAATAATTGTTAATCCCCACATTGTTATTAACAATTTACGTCGGTGAAAAATTAAAAAGTTAAATAAATCCTGTAAAAAAATTTTTTTTTTTTTCAGAAAATTACTTTGATTCGTTTTCCTATTAACATAAGCGACTCAAAAATGATTTTTTATAATTTTTATCATTTATTGTTTAGAAAATTGTTATAAACGAATGTGTTAATTATTAGTAATTTTAAAAATTTTTTTTGGATTCATAATCTTCAATGCTAATTATGATTTAAAAAAAAAAATCGTTTCTTAAAAAAATTTTTTTGTTGCTTAAAAACGGTTTTGTTAATTAACTATTTTTTTTTACCACTTGCATTCAATATTAAGGAACCTTTTTTTTTTTAAATCATAATTTATGTTTCTCTTTGATAGCAAAAAAAAA
>JZSA01006112.1:0-10616 GCA_000956155.1 Cotesia vestalis
CCTTCGAAAAAATTTTGACCTAAAAGGCACTTGTTGACTAGACTGTATTGTCTAAATGAGAATTAATAAATCGTGACTTTGAGTGTCTTGATCGGCTCCGAAATGGACTTGGGGGAGTTATTGTAATTATTCTCGGTCAGGATGTATTTGCTTGTTCATAAGGATGGAGAAATCCCGGATCAGTAAGGTAATTAAGAAATACGATTACGTTATTTCAATAAATAATAAAGAAAAATTGTACAATGGTTAGAAGAAATGTCCATTCTTCTGTAAATGCCCTTACATTTAGGCGGTGTGGATTTATCAGGACTTTGTTGAGTGTGAATAGACATATCCATAGTTAAAAGGGTCTTGTTCAAGCAGAAGCCTTCTTAAACAGTTAAATAATAGAATTACATATTTAAAAAATAACAAATGAGATATTAGATAAATAATACTTTAAGTGAACAGTGAGTATACAAATTTCGAATAAGGAATGATAATAAGTTTTGAACACTTATCTAAGGAATATGTTAGTAAAAGTAAGGCAAATTATCGTTTGAACAAGACATCTGGATAAAAATTGCACTTACTTAGTTCTAACAATTGTAAACTTATAATAATTAATGAAATTTCACTTTCTTTTGAATATCCGTGCAATAAAGCATTAGACTCTCTCACTCTGACTAATTGCCATAAGAGAGGGTGTACAAAGGTACTTGACTCTTATAAAGTACATATTGTTGTCACCCTCAGGTCAAAACTGCAGCTGTGGCGACAGCCTTCACCTTAAGAACCTTTTTGTCTATCAATCCCAGTACACAGGTAGCTTCATGAACTAAAAGATGCAAAAATTAAATGAAAATTTATGGTTTTGAATACTTACTCACTAATGAGATATTAAATCCGCATTGCTATATTTGACTATTTATGACAATGTCAACCATTATAGAATCTTTGAATGCCTATTGGCCCTAACGAAGCACCCTCTTCATAGAATCCGTCTGTGTAAGGTAGAATCTTAGTAGCAAAATCATTTCTCATCGAAATTTTGTCTCGTGAACATCAAAACTTCAAAAAATCCAAGTTTGGTTCAGTGATTTTCAATCTGTAGCGAGCTTGTGAATCAATCAGTAAAAGAGTTTTATTTTCGTCAACCAAAATCAAATACTGTTTCTGATAAAGTATTCGAAACATTATTTAAAGCTGGTTAAACTCAGTGTTTAATTCAAACAGTGTATAGCAAACATCAATATCTCCGTTTGTGTAAAAGGATTTTGTGATTTTTAAAAGACGAAAAGTGTAACTCAATTACTATGGCCACTAGCAAGGATTTTGTTGATGCTATTGTGTCAGGAGATGTAAAAACCGTTAAGAAAATATTGAAGGTGCTGAAATCAAGCGATAGTAATAGAAAGTGCAGTGATGATTTAATATCATTAGCAATCAAAAAGAACCAATCAGTAATTGCAAAATTGCTGATCAAACACAGTGCAAATACAAGCAATAATGTGGATAACTCCCTAACAACCTCGTTATTTTACGCCATTCGACGCAAGAATTTGGAAATCGTGAAAACTCTTGTGAGAATGGGTGCAAACGTGAATTCGAAATCAAAATCGGGTATGACTCCACTTATGGCAGCTGCAGAACGAAGCAATTTAAAAATTTTATCTTTTATTTTGGAACAAAAGCCCAATGTAAATGATTTTGATGCTTCGGGAAATACTGCTTTGCACTATGTGTATAATTACTTGAATAAAGAAGATCGATCAAGGTATTCATATTTGCATACTTCGGAGGGTAGTAACAGCGCTGAAAGAATTATGTTGTTACATGAAGCTGGAGCAGATTTAAATGCTAAATGCTCGTTCAGAAACCATCCACATTTAACAACCATTCTGGATTTGGCAATCTACATCGGAGCCAACTCAGCAGTTACTTATCTGCTCTACAATACCTCTGTGGGTCTGAAGCAGTTAGATTATTCTAAAATAGAGCTAGCTGCTTTTTACGAAAACGCCGTCGACGAGGATGTACGGACCAGTGCAGAGTACGTCGAGTTGCTAAAAGAACAAACCTCAAATCTCCGATGTCTTTTAGCACTATTCATAATCAATCGGCACGAAATAGGCATTCATGCAACTGAAGATACTCTTCAGAAAGTTCATGACTTGCTGATAAAGGAGGAAGACGAAAATGCAAGATTCTTAGGATACTATCATGAGGAGAAGAAGCTTATGATGGAGAGTCGTCAATTTCTGGAAGGCAAAAAAATGGGATTAAACAGGATCTCATATTGGAAGTTCATCACCGGGAACCGAGAAGACTTAGTGAAGCTTCTTTTCAATGATGATTTTCTGACTGAACCATTATTGGAGTTGGAAGAAACTAATACGGATCATCGATTTTTTTATTATCGAGGACCAATAATGAACAACTTTGAATATGCAATTGGGAAAAGCAATGCTCTGAGAAGAGTTATTGAGGAAGTCAGCGATCAGTTTAGTGCAGTGCTACCTTATGATTGCTGTGAACATATTGCTTATTCAATGACAAATGATGAAGTGAAGAGTTGTATAAAAAGTTATAATCCAACTGACATTTCTGACTTTGATTTTTAGTTTTAACATGTAAATTGAACTTTTTTTTTTTTTTTTTTTTTTTTTTTAATTGAACTCTACATTTTCAACTCTTGGCAATATCTTTCATAATTCAATAGTTTCAAATTAAACAGAATCACAACAGATCAGTAGAGTAGGCCTACTGGGGAAACCACTTTAAAAAAAACGCGCTAAGTACACTACCTCAAAGGTGGCGTGGAAACGTGTACATTTCATGATAATTACAACTCTTTTAACTGTTTGTTAACTAATAACTCAAAAACGGTGGCTCTTAGGAAAAAGAGTATTCAATCATTTTTTTATAGATAATTATCTGATTTACAATTTATGTTTAGGCTAATTTTATGATAAAACTTACCGTTTTGCTGAAAATCGCGAAAAACCTGTTTTTGTGATCTCTGACCCCGAGTAAATTTTTTTTTCAGGTGTCGAATCAATGAGGACTTATCACATTTCATTTATAGTAGTGTTTTAAATAATCCTATCGATTTTCAGCCAAGGGTGAAATTTTTTAATTTCACACCTATACACTGTTAAAAATTTCTATTGTAATTTTACAAGAAATTTATTGGAAGCTAATAGGCAAAACGTTTATTTAAAATTACAATTGGATATAGTAATATGACAAAACATATGTAGCTCTGTGAGGTTACTAATTTTACAAAACGGTATTGTAATTTTAGAAATATTTTCAGATTAGCTAAGTTTGTAAAATAACAATATTTTCCTTGAATTTTACTTGAATTGAAATAATAAAAAAGAAAAATTTGATTTAAAATTTGTTGTCATTTTATTTTTATGAAGCGCTGACTTGATTTTGTACCTCATGTAGACCTAATTTTTACATCTCATAGGATTTAGGATGAAAAGAATATTTACCCTCACTAAGGATCGAACGCGAGCCACGCGTTTGCCAGACCGATACCTAACACCCTACGCCGTACGACCGATAAGTGGTTCAACATTCATTAATCTTATAAGCTAATCCTATGTGGTGATTGAACATTACAGCTTATTATTTATTATTTACATTATTTGTGTTATTTAATGCTGTTTATTGATGGAAAATAACTAACTTTTACATTATTTATAATTCATTGAACATTACAAAAATTAAAGTCTTCCATATCCTCATTTAAATATATTGATTTCAAAATGATCGTTTGAGCGTAATATTAAAATTTATAAAAGATAAATGATGCTTCGAATTTATTACTACAAATAAACAACCATAGACTAAAAATGAGTGAAAATAAATATGAAGGACATTGTTATTTTTTGATACATCAGTCTCATTTTTGTAAAACTGAAAAGGATTATTTTTAAAATTGGAAAGCAGTGAAGTAGAATTACAATTAGTGTAATATAATTAAAATTGTTTAGTAACACTACATTGCACTGTGTAATTTTACAATAATAATTGTAAATAAAAAAAAAAGCTTTTTAAATTTTTCATGAGATTATTGTAATGTAAATTACAATATTTTTTTGTGGTTTTATATACAATTATGCCGAATCAGATAACAAATAATGTTTGCAAAATTAAAAATCTTTTTCTTAAAAATTGACGAACGATTCTGTAATATTACAATGCGTGTTAGGTTTATACATGAAGATTGTAAAATTACAATACATCTTAGTAGATTTTCTGACAGATGTTGGAAAATTACATGAAATGTATTTTATTTCGCATTGCTATACACTGATTTGTAATTTTACTTATTATTTGTTTTGTAATATGATTATAATTTTACAAAAATTTTCAACAGTGTAGAATGATAGATAAGTGTGATAAAGAAAATTTAAGAAACTTTTCAAAACATACTTCAAATTTTGTAATTCAAGTACAAGAAATTCGCCGAGAAATATTTTAATCATGATTACTAATTTCTTTAATGGGAATCTTGACTAGAGAATTTTTTCTCTTGACTCAAGAAATTCTTTTTCTTCAAAATGGTGTTTTTAGTTCAAAATTCTTGCTTGTGAGTCAAGTTAAATTTTTTATCAGTGTAGCCAATTTAGCTATTCAGATCTTTGCGTTGATCAAACAATTGTCTCTACTAAGAAAACTGGATATGCTTACAAGAGTTATTCGCTGTATAATAAAGCTAAACAAATATGTTCCTTGAATCGTATAACTAAATCGTTATTTTGACAAAACTTAATCTTAAATTAATCTTTGTTTAAGAAAGCTTTTCTTAGCTAAGTTAATAAGACCTTAATCTCTTCAGAAAAGTTAAAAAATCGATTTTTTTTTTTTTTTTTATCAAAGAATGAACGATTGAGATATTACACATTTTGATACTAAGGACAGATAAGGGTTAACAAGAATGGGGGCACAAGAAAAATGTAAATATTTATCGAAATTATACTTATAAAATATTGAGACAGTTTAATCATTGACATATTTAACATTATAGCAGTGTTCAAGAGAATATCTTATCACTCATCATGAAAATAAATAATGTTACTAATTGCTATGCGTGACAATCTGTCAAATCAACACAAGTGAATATTCAATCTCTAAATCTCCGCTTACGTGTTACGTTACACCCTCCTTTATTTTATGGAATACACATATACATAAACTAACATGAAACTTAGCGTCAATATAATGAAATGAGACTCCTGTAATTTTGCCCTCAGTTAACCTGTATTTCGAATAGTGTCGTTAAACAGTATTTTGCTAGATTTACTTGTGAATATTTATGTTTACCTTTTATGGGGCTCATTATTTTATATAATTTTAAGTGCACTTAAAAGTCGAGATACTATACTGGTTTTTTGTACTTTTCATTGATCGAACGAGTGAGTCCGGACGGAGATCGATCGAATTTATTTGCCGCGATTTGTTTGAAGACGATTGTGTAACTGATTACGTCTCGTGTTGTTGACGCTCTTACAAGTTATAATTTCTTTAATTAAACTTCTGTAACTTTAGATTCTCTTGAATCTGAAAAATGAACAAAAAAAATTATTTATTGCGTAGGGAGAAAGAGGTCAATTGAACCACCGGGCAATTGAACCGTTCGAATTAAAAAATTGAAAAAACCCTTCATGCTCTTAGAGTTAGATTCCAATAGGAGACATCCATTAATTACGTGAGCTCAGAATAGGGGGAAGTGGTCTAATGAAATCTCACCAAATCTTATCTAAACCGAGGGGGGGATAATCGAAAATCTTACCTCAACTTCAAAAAAATCAAATATTACAGACATTAAAAAAAAATTATTTTGAGTGTTTATTTTGCCCGCTAAAATAAATTTTATGTCTATTAAAATCTTTTAGTTCATGTTGTTTTTATATTGCACGACTCATGATGCAAAGCATCAGAGAGTGCTTTACGATCGAAAAGTTTTTTTCGCCTTATTTTGGCGGCTATTTTTATTATTATAGCCTTGTTAGTTCACGGAATCAAGATATTTTGCATACTATTGTCGAGATAATTTAATGGACATTAATTCCATACTTTTTAAAAATTGATTTACTGCAATAGAACTTGAAAAAAACACCAAAATAGGTCAAAAAATTTTCCTGTCCGTCATGTATGAAACCCCGGAAACACTGTAACTTGTGAAAAAATCCACTATTTGAGTTAAATTTTTTAAAAAAAAATTCTAATCGACGATTGTAGGTCACTAAATGCGAATGATTTATTAATTCAGTGTCGTTTAATTGCAATTAATAAAAAACGAAAACTACAAGACTGTACATCTATATATATATCACGAATAAATTGGTTTCACATACATTTCATCTCTATTTTAAGGAGGGTTTACACTTTTTTCTCTCTCACCCTCTATTGGTCAAACGAAAGTATCTCTGTCATACTTGTACAACAAATGGAATCTTAAAAACCATTTTATACATAAATAAATGAAAATTTTCAAAAAAAGTGCTTCGCTCTTCGATAGATAATTTAATTATCTATCGAAGAGCGAAGCGTTTTTTTTAAATTATATCTTATACATGAACAAAATATGTTTGAAAATTAACTATCAACCGCTCTTAATATCAAGAAGATTTATTTAGATTGCATGTACGTTAAACTTGACAAAATATACTTTATAATTAAAATCCAAGTACTTTTTCTTATTCCCTTGTGGAAATTTTTGGGACTTTTCTCTAGAAAAACCCTTAAGAACTCTGAGAAAGTCTTTAGAAGTCTTTGGAAGTCTTTTTCCGAAAAAAAACCCAAAAATTTCCACAAGGGTTTCTTCGTTTTTTGTCACATTTGGACTTGATTTATTGTTATTACTCGCACAAGTAGATATTGACTATTAAAATCAAATATTTATGAATTTGTCCGAAGTAGATGGAAATAATTTGAAGGTCACAAAAATACATAATTAGGAAGCAATCAAGTTATCTCTCTCATTTTATAATGAATAAATCTAACGTTCAAACAAACATCTTACCTAATCTCCAGGTGTAAAGTGGAATTTTTGTAATACTTTGTTAGTAAACAAGCATGTTTATAGTCAATAATTTGACGTCAAAAATATATTTTGGTACCGTTTTGTTCATTATAAAAACGTAAAGAAGTAGTGGGGTTTATGTTTGACTTTACCCCTTCTTTATTTATAAAATATAAGATTATTCATTTTAAAATCCCTTCCAGTCATCGGTCATCACTATATAAAGATCTGCTTAAGTTGAGAGCTATTTATTTTATATTGAGATTTGGTTAGAATAATTATAATAAGCATTTGTTACCATGAATATTATGAAGAATATTTTTCTTGTGACAACGATTGTTGCTGTATTATCAGTTGGTGAAGGGTATGTATTATAAACTTATTGGTTTAATGTATAAACTAATTATATTTTAAAAAATTTCTGTGTCAATAGATTTAAGGATCAGAGGTCCAAGCGACATGACACCTCAATAAGAATTAAACGAACATCTTACGCACCACCTCCTCCAGTACCATTGTAAGTTTTGAATCCTGACATTCTTTTCTACACAGAAAAAAAAATTTACTTGAATCAAGTAAATAATTTTGAAGAATTTCATCTTCTTGGTTTGTTGAAAAATTTTTAAGTTAAGAAATTTCACTTGGTTTAAGCAAATTTTACTTGATTCAACAATTTTTCGTCTTGATCCAAGACAAGGAGCTTCTTCAAAATTATTTTCTTGGTTCAAGAATTTTACTCTTGATTCAAATTAATTCTTTTTCCAATGTATCATTAGGGTGTGCCAAAATGTAACTTCCTTGATGGACCTTTTAAAATTGTCATTTTAAGTGTTAAAGATTTATTTAATTTTTATAGAATTTTTTAACAGGAGTTTTGTTCGGTCAAATTTTGAAATTTTGAAATTCTAGCAAAAATGTCTAAACAAAACTCCTGGTAAAAATTCTATGAAAATCAAATAAATTCTTAACGCTCAAAATATGTCAGGAAATGCCTAAACACAACTCCTGTTAAAAGCGGAACTCAAAATTTCAATTTTCAGAGGTCCAACAAGGAAGTTACATTTTGGAATACCCTAGTGTATTATAGTAGGGGAGAAGGGGGTCAATTGAACCATTCGAAATAAAAAATCGAAAAAATTGAAAAAACGCTTCATGCTCTTAGAATTAGATTCTAATATGTTAAACTCGGATACGATCAAAATTTGAAATCATTGCGATTAATAAATTTTGAAAAATTGAGATTTTTTTATTTTAAGGCATGTAAAGTTTTGTTTCGGCTGGTGACAAATTGTTTAATAATATTTCAATTTTTTAATTAATTGATAAAGTTTGAATTGTAATCGTTGTATATACTTATACTTTATAATCCTCAACTTTGTTTATAGTAATATAATAGTTTATTTATTTATTATTTACTATTAATTGTTGTAAAATTATACGGGGTCAATTGAACCAGCAGTCCCGGGAACTTAACAATTTGATAAACTGAATTTATAATGAAAATTATTTTTAAATTAATTTTTAATTTATTTAATATAGTATCTGTGCATTAAAACGGTGCAGCAGTAATATTAGCAAGTAACAATTAATATATTATTTATTAAAAGTTCGGGTTTGAGTTTTAAATATTATTGGTTCAATTGGCCCCGAGCGGGGGTCAATTGAACCATTCGCCGCGTTTGGATAAATTAAATAATTTTTAAAAATTCGCGTTGTTTATTGACTAATTTATGTTTTGATAATGACAGTAGACATAATAAACTACCATTTCAAGAAAAAAAAATTATTATTTAGTTTTAATTTGAATAGTAAAAAATTACTAAACTTTTTTTGGTTCAATTGACCCGCTTCTCCCCTACTTGTAAAACCATTATATAAATCCGTTTGTCTTTTACTATCTATAAAATGCAATCGTTCATGTGAACACGCTAACATATCATTAATATAAAAATCCCCTCATACCGAAAAACATTAACAGGTGATTTAATTTCATTTTTTTTCTTTCTACTTTTCAAACATTTTTTAATAGCAATTGTATAAGCATCTTATTTGCATTTAATCACTTGTACCACGAAAGTACTAACATTTCGTGTAACACGAAGAGACTCTTTTCTCGACGAATCGAAAAATTAGAATAATTAATTTTTTATTATTAATATTAAACACATTTTCCATCAAATATCATTTATCAATTATTAATGAGTAGTATAATTTATGTTCTGTTTAAAATTAATTTTTTAAAAATAGCTTATCGTTGCATTAGTGTTATTGTGGGACTTCATCCTTAGAATGATAAAAAAGTGTCGTGTTATTGAGATTACAATTATGTCAAATACTTAGACTGTAATTTTTTTTTATCTCATTATAATGTTAAAAACTGCGCTCAAGATAAGAAACGTTGAGTGTAAAATTATGAAAATTTATTCTATCGTACTTGAGTAACATTAAATGACAGAGCGATTAAATCGGAAAATTACACTCGTAATTTTTTTTTATGATTTTAGAAAATTAAGGACGATGAAAATCGACGTTTTTACTATGTATCTAGTACACAAGTTTGATTATATCTAAGAATTGTTATATTTATTTTTAATACTGTGCGGGTCAGTCGTTGATTTTTTTTCGTAAGAGCTGAGGTTTCATAACTCAGTAAATTTTACTAAATTTTTCAAAGAAATAATTTATAAAAAAATAATTGAGACTAAAACTTATTATCTTAAAGAGACAATATTTGAACAAGTTCTATTTTTTACATTTTTAATACCTTCGATTCGTGTTTGTGTTAGAATTGCAAAGTCATAACAAATATTTCCTTAATACTTAAAAAATATTCCGAATATCCCCCCTCGTAATACTTCAGTTATTGCGAAGCATTAGAGTGTGCTTCACGATTAAAAAATTCTGTTTGCCTCTTTATTGCTACTGTTTTCATTGTTACACTCTCATTTGTCCACGGAACTCAACTAAGTTGTACATCATCAAATAGAAAATTTAATTAGGAATAATTCTGTCACTTTTGAAGACTGCACGGAAAAAATACGTTGTAAAATTTATAGAAAAGTTTGTAAAGTTTACAAAATTCTATCTATAAGTCGACTCATGTAATATTTACAGAACTTACAATGTTATTTTTACGTCTTAAATTCTGTTATTATAAATCTGTAAATTTAATAAATTGAGTCTATAATCATAATATATCTTTTTCTGTTATTATTACTGGAAATTTATTGTAATTAATTAAAAAGCATTACTTGAGTCAGCATCATTCCAAACTAATTTATATCACGGTTTTTAATTTTTTCAAAAATTTTAATTTTTCTGATTTTTTACAGTGAACTTCAAGACAAATTATTTTTTTATAATCAGTAAAAAAAAATTTGTTCATATATGATAAAAATTTTTAATTTACTATTAACTTATTATTATTTACATTTTTAATCAATAATCAAACATATTATTAATTCAAGAAGTTACTCTGCAACGATCACATAATATTCTTATAGCCCTGAATAAAAAAAAGTATTGAGACAAAGAAAAAAGTATTGTAAAGTATCGGATTGACTAGAAAACTAATACTTTTTTCTTTGTCTCAATA
>JZSA01006114.1:0-13884 GCA_000956155.1 Cotesia vestalis
TATTTTTTTTTTTTTTTTTGGTAAGTTTATTATTAATTAAATTAAATTATATAAAAATAAAAATAAAAAATAAAAAATTACAGAAAAAAAAATTTGTAAATTATAAAAAAAAATTTTTTTCCGGCTTTTAAATTAAAATCGCTGAGGAAAGAGTTATTAAATTACGTAACGAGTGCATTCGTTATTAGATTACTTACCTTAGGCGATAACGATGTAAATATCTAATCGTCCATTGATAGTATTATTTATTTACGGTAATGGTAATGACCTACCGCAATACAATTATTTTACAATCAATTTAAACGTTGGCAAATTAAAGTTACTTGAAATACATCCATTAAATATTTACGACGATTTGTGTGTGTATATATTTGTAATTTATTAAACATATAATTTGGTACTTGTATTTATATATATATACATATATTTAGATACAAAGTTTAAGTGATAATATAGCTGAAAAGTCTTTGGCAAAGGAAAACATACTTAGCATGAGCTTGCTTGAGTTTTAGTTTCATTCACACGTTTGTCAGTTAAATCTATTTGGGGAAACCTACGGATGAAGGAAATCTTTTTATTACCGGGCATTATTTTTTTCATTATATTTATTGTTATTGCAGCAAAAATTTATTTTAAGTGAACTGTTTTTTAGATGAGTACTTGATTGAAAAATTAAAAATTGTTTGATTAAAAAAAAGAAATTTCGCAGGTCTTATAAGCGAAGCGTTGATGAACTTATGACATTTATATGAAGTCAAATAATTTGTCAGGCACATAAAATATATTTCAATAGAAATTTTTTTGGTTAACATACTAAATAATAATATTTAACATAATTTTTTTTGGACGTCCGTGTATGCATGGGTGTGTGTATGTGGCAGGGAAATTGGTCGAAAAAATGATCGTATCGGAATAATTTTTTTTTATTGTCTGAAGTGATACACGATGGAATTTCTCAATTAATTTGAGCGTTCAATTTACTGTCGTTAAATTATTATTTATTAAAAAATAATATATGACTGTGGATTTTTTTGTATATCTTTCTATACATTTTATTATACACGGAAAAAAGTAAACTGTAATATTCACTCGGATTCCGGTTAGTTTTTATAGTTTCAAACAGTAAAGCGGACATCGGGGTGGCAAAAATGTAAATATTACAGAACTTAATGTAGAAAGTATAAAAGCCACAATTTATAATTTAATATCCAAAATAAGTAATTAGTAGTTGTCACTATAGTAAATAATGACTCTTTTATCTTTAAAAATTACAGTTTCAAACATTAAAAATTGCCATTTCAATATATAGTCTATATTATGAAGAGAAGGGGAACTCAGATGAAAGAGAAGGGGTTCTCACTCTGGGAGAATTTAATATTTCAAACAAGGAAAATTATACTTTTAAAATATACATTTTACCAGTCTAAGCGAGTCAATAATTACAGTTTGATTTTTAGCGCTTCGTTTAAAATTTACCATTTTACTTTGTAAGTATTGACGTTGCTTGTATTAGAAATTTATTAACTTTATTCTATACTTTTTACATATCATAACATCATTTTTTAGGTATGAAATGATAAATATTAAAGTCTGAATTCTTAATTATTATACTTTAACATTTTAGACATTTACATGGCGAATATTACTGTTTGAAATAGTATTTTCTTCCATGTAAAGAGTAAATTGTAAGGTTTAAATTGTAAATATTACAATGTGAATAGTAAAATCATGATTTTACTGTTTGAAGTGGTAATTTTTAGAAGTTGATCATTACTTATTATAAATCGACTGTTATTTATTACAGTTTACTCTTTTCCGTGTGCACGAATTAGTTAAATAAAATTTTGTTCAGTAACATTTATGAAAATGTAGCTTCAATAATATTTTTTTTTTATTGATTACTAGCTGTTACCCGCCCGCTCTGTTGGGCACTTTATAGAATTGTAGTTTTAAATCTAGACTTGAAATTCAATTGGAGCATTATTTTGACTTGCACAGGTTCCACATTTCATCGAATCGGAAGTAGAATTTATTGAAATCCGTATTGAGACGATCTCTACATGACAAATAAAAGATCCTTACCAAATTTGCAGTTTTTTGAAGCTATATTTAAAAAATTAAGATTTTTCATTGTTAACACCCACCCCCCACGATCTTTATTGGAGGTGATTCGGTGTAAAATTCGTTCTTAGATCATTTTTGTATCACCTGTAGACGACTTCTATTAAATTTGGAGTCTATAGGAGCTATAGCTTGGAAATTAAAAATTTTCATTGTTAATATCTACCCCCGTAACCTTCTGTGGAGTGAGATATCGTAAAATTCATTGATAGATTATTTCTGCATCTCTTATAAGAAGATTCCTACCAAATTTGAAGTCGATAGGAGCTATAGTTTGAAAACGGGAATTTTTCATTTTTAACGCCCCCGCAACCCCCTTTGTAGGTGGAATTTTTTAAAATCCGTTCTCAGCAGACCTCTACTCGGCGAAAGGAATATTCCTACCAAATTTCAAGTCTCTAGTCTTATAGTTCCAGAGATATCGTGATGAGTGACTATATCTGATTTTTTTTTTTTTTCAGATTTCAGAAAATTTTATTGATATAATAAAGCGTTACAATGTTCTTAATAGTATATCTAACCATTTGTACATTATTACATATAATTTATTATTTTATTACAATCCTGTCCATTGGACTTGACTAGTATTTAATGTCGATACAATCTAATTTTAGTATAGTAATTACAATATAATTTTGTTTATTTTTAGGGAAAAAGTTACAAAAATCCTAATAAGATATATTTATATTTGATTAAGGTAGAAGTACCGTTTGTATTCACTGTACCGTTTATGGCCATTTATTGTTCAAATAAACGATAGAAATGAATTTATATTAATAAACCATTACAAAATGAATTTGTTTTAATATTAATTTTTTAAAACTCAACAAAAACATGGTTATAATATTATGATTTTTTATAAATTAATTCAAATGTTAGCTGGCCAGAAACGGTGCTAAGGTGGCCAAAAACGGTCCTTCTACCCTATCTCCATAGAAAGTCTCCTATATATGTATAGATTGCTTCGCCGAGTTCTAATTTCTATCTTACTAGCTGTGTATAAAACAAACAGCGCCACTAAAGTTGAAATGAGCTACAAAAAAACCTGAACTAATTCTAAAAACTGTCGATAAAGAAGAAATATGTATCTTTTAAATGTGTAGAATCATTCTTTACTAATTTTTTAAAATAACTCGACAGTTTTGGGAACAACAAAAGCTTGCATTTTAATTAATAAATACGATTTTTATAATTTATTATGACAAAACTAATATTGCACACCCCAAAGGGTGTGTATTACTTTTACTGTAAAACATTAGGCACATTAATCTTGAAAAATTTCCAATTTATTCAATCATAAGAAGAGTTCAATTGAAAAATCTCGCCGTGATCAAGAAATTATCTATTTCCTATAAAATTTGAACAATTAACGTTTAACTTTAGAACTACTGGAGATATAAATCTACAAATGCAATAAATCACTAAGTGATGTTACTGGTAATAGTAGGCTTATAAAAAGTGGAAAAATTTGAAATTTTAAAATTTTGTGCTAATTTTTCGTTGAAAAATTCAGTTTTCTTCAGTAGTAATTTAGACAATCGTGCAACTTTTAATTTTATAAAATTTCATGTTTGCAAATTGAAGGTCTGAAGATGTAGCAAGGGATAGAATTGAAAGATAATCAGTAATCATTTAAAATCGAATCCGATGTATACATTGTGAAGTAGAAGGGGTCAAGATAAGTAAGGGTAGGGTCGTTTTGACCTTCACCCTGTGTTAATCCACTTATCTATTATCATACACAGAAAACATTCAAGTAAACATTCAGATATGTGTATTATACAAATATGTTGTAATTGAATATATTAAATGACGTTTAATCTTTTCATTTGCATTAAATTGTTAATTAATAATAAATCAATACACGAAGAATGCCAGCTAATTATTTCATAAAAAAAAACTTCTGTGTCCACATACATTTATATTATTTTAAAGAGAAAGAGAACGATCGATTTCTCATGGTCACATAACAAATCTCAGGGTTAGGAAAAAAGTACAAGAGACTGGCCATAAAATTCTTGGCACTTTGCCTTTGTCTGGAGCCTTCAAACTATGCGTGTTCTGAAACATATGTCGATTATAAATGTTTATAATGTTACATAGTATTTAAGAAATGTTCAAATGAGCTCTAGTAAATTTATTTCTTTCGAATCAATTTCGTTTAGTGGAAACTTTGAATGTTCAATTCAAGGTCCAAGGTTTTGTTAGTATTGCTTCGACGTTTCCGGATTAAGGTGGATCCAATTGATTATATTTGCACGAGTATTATTTCAACAAGGTGTGACTTCAAATTTTAATAAATTTCAATTGTTGAATATTCTTTAACAACTTTTATCAATACGAAAAAGAAACCAAACATTGACGAGGTAGCATCCACTCTTATAATTTAGATGAAAAATATGAAAATATATCATGTAAGCAAACTATTCGTAACGTGATTGGTCAAATATATCATAAGCACGAAAATATATGCAAAGCCTAAACTCAGGCGCAAATTTGAATTCTAGTAAAAAAAAAATTGTCCTAAAAAAGTCATACACTTAGGATCCTAAACGTGACACAATTTAGGACATTTTTAGGACAAATTTATAACACCAAACCCCAAAAGAAATTTCGATTTTAGAAAAATATTGTCGCAATAACTCAGAGAAAAAATTTTGTAAAAAAGTACTTTTATGACAATTTTTGGACACTTTTATGACTACTTTAGGATACTTTTATGAAAATTTTATGACTACTTTAGGATAATTTTATGACAATTTTAGAATACTTTTTCGAAAATTTTTAAATTTTTATAAAATTGTCATAAAAGTATCTTAAAGTGGTCATAAAATTGTCATAAAAGTATTCTAAAATTGTCATAAAATTGTCCAAAAATTGTCATAAAAATATCCAAAAATTGTCATAAAAGTACTTTTTACAACATTTTTTTTCTGAGTAATTGCGACAATATTTTTCTAAAATCGAAATTTCATTTCGTCTTGGTGTCATAAATTTGTCCTAAATTGTGTCACGTTTAGGATCCTAAGCTTATGACTCTTTTAGGACAATTTTTTTTTACACGGATATGTAGTTATCAATTTTAAATTATACTTGAAATTAAAATTTGCGCATACACATAAATATACACAGTTGTTATCATAAAAAAAATAATTAGTAGACAAATGTCAAATTTATATCAAATTAATTACTTCAAAAACAATAAATAAGTATTTGTAAAAATAATTCAGTATCAAAGACTAATTTTCAATCATTTTTGTTAGAAAAATCTGGCTGATAATTGAAATAATACCAATGGTCTATAATTGTTGTTGTAAATTATCCAATTTCAAGTCATAAACTCTTCCAATAAATTTACGAATACTTTATTTATGTTAATTTGATTTAAACTGGTCAATATTTGGAGCCCCTACCCTACTTTTTATTATTTAATCAAAAATAAAAATCAGGAAATCTCGGATTTTAGAAATTGATTTTACTCAACAAGTTAATACATAATAATATATTTATTCTTTATAAAATTGATGATATTTAAGATTCAAGCTTTCTAGAACTAACTAAATAGTTTTTTCACTGTTAAAAAAGTAATTGGTTATTGGTAGAAGGGTCGTAAAATGTGACCAATTGAAGTTTAAGTAAATGGAAATTGTTATGAGTAACGAATAGTCGTACTATATTATTTACTGGAAATAAGTATCCACTTATTGACAATTACGGCAATTATTGTCGGAAAGCAAAAAAAGAAAAGTTTTGCAAATTTTAAAAAATTTTTTGAAATAAACTCCTTCAGAAAAATAATAAAATAAAATTCAGCGTTTGGAATGTTACGATTTTTGTATCCTTAATTTTTAGCTCGGAAAATTCAGAAATTAATTTTAACAAAGCAGATATTTTAATTTTAAGCACTTTCAATATTTTTGTCAGTGCAAATTTTGCACTTTATATGAATCTTAAAATGACAAAAAAATTTCCTTGATTCGAAAGGAAAATTTTGAACTAAGTCAAATTAATTGAAACCAAAGAAATTTTTTTTCTGCTTGATTCAACTCAATTTTTTTCCAAGTCTAGAAAACTTCTAAGGCTAAAATTAAAAAAAAAAAAAAAAAAAAAATTTCTTCCTCAATTACTTTTCATTAATATTCATCATCAGTTTTCTTTTGATCACTCAGGTCAATCTCGATTTTTTTTCTCATTAGTCACTCCTACCTTCACCTAAATCCAACCCGGAATTAGGTCTCTAAAATAATATTTCCCTATTAAATTGACCCAATAATTAATCCTAAAACCATCAGCAGAATAAATAATTAAACATAAAAAACAATTTCCCTCTATTAAAATATCGAGAACAAGAACGAATATAATTTCCTGAGAAAAATCATAATTAATGAATAATAAATAAATAAATGCCTGGGTTAATTTTTGTTCTATCAAAGAGTAGCAAACGTCAGTACCCCTATTTGGGTATTCAACATACTCGTGATCCCTTTAACACCCCAACCCCTCGTTCCACTCCCCCATGTAGGGATGTGGTATACATATATATGTAGAATATACATAAGTCATTCCGTAGTGGGTAGTGGCCTTGGCGTGGTCTATCGTAGCAGGGGCCGAGTCCAGTAGGGTGTAAAGTGTAAGGTGGCTCAAGTCGAGCAGGGCCCAGTATATATTATATGTATGTATGTATCCTGATAACCTGAAGGTAGGGTAGCAGACCAGAGCAAACTTGAGTGCTGCTGGCACGCTTTCTCTTAACCTACTAACTAGAACAAGTTACAAGTGACCACCAGCTAGCTGACCAGCAACTACATCAGTTCTCAATTGAGCATCCAACAGTCTACAGCTCGACTTTTCTGTCGCTAGCCACTTAGTCTTGCCCTCGTGACCAACAAATCCGAAAACAGGTCGTTGCGTGTCCAAATATTACTCCATTATTTTACTTTATTTTACTCGGTTTTTATTTACAAGTTGAGTTTCAATCCAAGTGCTAATTTATAAAGAAATTTACGCGCTGTTAATTTTTTGGTGATTTTTTTTTAGCTAAAATTTAACCGTGATTGACCATCAGATCGAGTCTAGTGATCGTGGTCTTCATTCAGTCAGACAACTCGGTCAAGAATGTGACCGATGATTTTGTAAAGTGATCGGGCTAGTGATTCCTTGATGTGATTTATTTAAATCTAAGTGATTGTGGACGGATGTATCAAAATTTGTATTTTTAAATAAAATTTTATAAATTATTCACCATTGAGTCGCCAAGCTGTTCGTACCGTTCGGACTTTGGCCGCGAGCCGGAAACGCCCGAGTCGACGGAAGAAGATTCTGTGGTTGATTTCGAGAGCAATTTTAGAAGATTTAGCAACGCGACACAAAGCACATCCTGCTGGAACGGGTGTGATAGTTTTGTTGTGTTGATGAGCGACTCTTTTGAGGTCATTTCGCTGCCGGCCGATATGCTCCAGGTGTTTGTTGAGTTTTATTTTTCAATTAAAAAAGTAATTTATCATGCATTATCTTTACAAAAATATATTTTCAATTTTTGGTGTTTATAAAATTAAAATTTACAAATATAAATTTCAATAATAAAAAGACTTTTTTTAAATTCAGAAGTAGATAGAAAAAAAATTCTTGGCTCGAAAATAAATTTGTTTGACTTAAAAAAATATTTAGGAAGAAAAAATTCATCTTGGATAAAGTAAAATTTATATTATAGACATCGGAAAGAAAGTGAAAACCATTTCAATCGCCAGTTAAAGCAAAAGTTGCAAACAAGCGGATTGGGATACGAGCTTCAGGGTAGAAATTTAAATTTTTACTATAAATGTGAAGAATTAATGAATTAAAAAAATAGTCTAGTAAAATAGAATTTTTAAAAAGAACAAAGTATCCGAAATTAAGTCTATAAATAAATAGGTCACAATAATGACAGATTATAATTTTTTAATAACCTTTCTATTTTAATATAAGGGAGAGTGAGGAAAAGCAGAGTGTTGTCGTAGTATAATGCGTATCAATGTACATTTTTCTCCCCTTTAAGTTCTACTTTTACTAGAAGTTAATATTATTTTCTTCGCCGTTGAAATTATTTACCTTAAAACTTTCAGTTTTATTATAGCAAAATTAAAAAAATTATATAGGTAAACATGTAAAATTTACTTCCATATGTATAAATAATTTAATTGTAAACTTCAGCGTCTTGTAAATGGTACTATTCGATGTATTTATAATTTAAGATGGGATGAACATATTACACCATATCGACGTCAATTAAACTGGTTAACTGTAGTCGCGCAGGTTGTATTATTTAGGTTGCTTATTCTACAAATTATTATCTACAGAAGAACCTAAATTTCTGAGAAGTCTAATTGTTCACGGAAAAAATACGTTGTAAAATTTATAGAAAAGTTTGTAAAATTTACAAAATTCTATCTATAAGTCGACTCATGTAATATTTACAGAACTTACAATGTTATTTTTACGTCTTAAATTCTGTTATTATAAATCTGTAAATTTAATAAATTGAGTCTATAATTATAATATAACTTTTTCTGTTATTATTACTGGAAATTTATTGTAATGAATTAAAAAGCATTACTTGAGTCAGCATAATTGCAAAATAATTTATATAACAGTTTTGAATTTTATCAAAAATTTTAATTTTTCTGATTTTTTACAGTGTACTTCAAGACAAATTATTTTTTTATAATCAGTAAAAAAAAATTTGTTCAAATATGATAAAAATTTTTAATTTACTATTAACAGATTATTATTTAGATTTTTAATCAATAATCAAACATAATTTTAATTTAAAAAGTTACTCTGCAACGATCACATAATATTCTTAGAGCCCTGAATAAAAAAAAGTATTGAAAAGTATCGGATTGACTAGAAATCCAATACTTTTTTCTTTGTCTCAATATTTTTTTTTTTTAATCAGGGAGATTTCATAAAATTTATCTGTAAATTTTACAAAAAAATACGTAGTTTTCACGTAAACTCACATGTAATAATTACATATTTTTTTCTGTAAATTTTAAAGAATATATACAGTGGAAATTTTGAAGATTATTTTCTGTAAATTTTACACAGTTGTTTTTTCCGTGTTAATGAAAACCTAGAAATTAGACGATCAGACAGATTAACAGCAAAAAATAACGTCATGTTCAAAATTCCTAAATTTTCGTTTGTTGTTTCGGTTATTAGGTTTTGGCAAGATTTGCCACTTGAAATCCCAAATTCTCTTAGCTTAGAATCATTTAAATCGAAGCTATTCGATTTTTTTTTTAAATTTAGATTAACAGATTTTTATTTAAATTACTGTGAAATATTGGTAAAGTGTAAAAATGTATATATTAAGATATTTAAAATTGTAGACATGCTACTCTTTCTGAATGTACTAAATTATTACATTTACTTAATTATAAGCTATACTTCAAATTTAAAGTATATTATTTATAAATAATACCAAATTTTTATACTTAAGCAAATATTTCTAATCTTAATTTCATTGCTTATGTGAAACATAATTCTATGTATTTTACTTCTTGCTATTTGGCTTTATGCCTTGGCATTTAAATTCAATAAATAATTTACATGTATTTTTGCTAGAAATGTACATGAAATATTTTTTGTATACTTGCATCTATTTTTTCGATGAAAATGAAGTTACCCGACATTTTAAAATTTTTAGAAATTTTTTTTTGAAAAAATTTCAATTAAACAAATAAAAAAAAATTTCACATGTAAAAAACTTGAAAAACTATAAGTGCAGTTTTTTATAAATATCTTTTTAGTTGTAATTTAATTATTAAAAAAAATCAAAAATTTTTAGACTTCTGCTAACTTCAGTGTCAGTTCTTTCGTATAAATTTTTTCCACCAGAGAAAGTAATGCGGATTATTCTCGTTTGTGACTAAATAAAATTTTTTCTTTGATAAGATTTTAAAATCTGATAAGATTTCAAAGTCAATTGATCGAGCCATTTCAAAGATATTAAAAAAATAAAAACAAAAAAAATTTTTTCAAGTTACAATCGAACGATGCCTTTGAAAAATATTGTAATTTAAAAACTCCGAAAGAATGTTGTGAATATTATCAGATGTAAGAGCTTGAAAATATAAAAAAATCAACTAATTGGTAAATTTTCGAGTGATGTAATCTTAAAAAAGCGAGAAATTTCAGGGGTGGCCAGTAGCCTCAACCATTTTTCATATTTTTTACGGAAAAATAAATGATTATTGCATTATAATAATCAAACAGGGGGAAGATGATAGTTTTTTAAATTATAAATTTAATTATTCAATTTTATCAACATTTTTTTTTGTATATAATATCTGAAATTGAGAATATTTAAGTATTTTTTCTACCAAGCAATTAATGACAAGCGATATGTTCATATATGTATTCATTAAATTAATAAAAATAATTATTTATTTATCATAGCCGGCGAGCTACGGGAAAAAGGGCAATACGTGGTACACTGCACCAGGAGGTGGTAGTAGAGGCGGTGCAGGAGGTGGATGGCAAAGTAGACCCCCCGCGGTAGCGAGTCTTAGCAGAAAAGCCTCTATCACTGAAGAAGCGCCTCCCCCAGGCGGTGGAAAACCTTCATCTGGCCGAGTGATTCGCATCGTCAACAATCTCGACCATACGGTTCAGGTAACTTTATTATTATTACATACTTATCTCTAGCATTAATTATATTAGTGAATATTTACTTGTAAGTAAAAAATTTTCCGTCGTTAAGTAATAGTATATTTCACACCTAGGGAAGTAAAGTAAGAAATGTCTCAGATCACATGTAATTGTTGGCCGAGGCGAAGCCGAGGTTTTTTTTTAACATATTAAAAAATTATTCAATACTTTAGTAAAACTTTTTTAATATTAGTTTAACACAGAGCTATTTTACTCTTAACATAGAGCTGTGTTACTTTATCGTTACACACTATTTTATAGTATATTGATTTAACACTAAGTTTCTGTACAGGGCGAAAAAATCATAGGGATTTTTTTTATTTTTGCATATGAATGACCATTTGATGAAACCATTTTAACCATAAAACTTAGATTATCGGAGAATTATTTATTTCAATGCCTACCATTTATTAAGCAATAAATAAAAAAACAATTGTTCTTTAATTTTTTTTGTTTTTGAAAAAATTAATTTTCTCGATGATTATTATGTTCAACTTTTGGTTCTATACTTTTTTCTTGTTTTTTGAGGATTCCCGGAAATTTTTGGACCGGTGTTATGAGAAAAAAGAATAAAAAGAAAAAAAATTTTTTTTTTCAATTGAAAAAAAATAGAAATCGAAAAAACACCATTCTGAAATTGTCAGGATATTTATAGAAAATGTCAAAGTTTCATATGAAAGAAAGAAAAAAGAAATTAAAAATGGTTATCATCGAGAAATTCGGAGTTTTTTTCGGAAAATCTAAAAAATAACGATGAAGATAGGTTTGAATAATTTTTTTCTATTTTTTCCTAAAAAGAACATTTAATAAAAAAATTTGAAAAAAAAAAAAACGTCTCGATAAGTCAATTTTTGAAAGAGTTATGGCAATTTAAAAATAAAAAAGCGGTGTTGTTGAAAAATTCATAACTTTTTTTTGGTTGAGTACAAAAATTTGAAAAAATTATGAGAGACGTTTTTGATAGAATAGAAAAGGAGGAAAGACTTTTGGCCATATCAAAAGGGGTCAGGGTCAAAAGTGGTCGATTTGGCGTGGAATGTCCCATATACATTAAGCCACACCGTCCATACTTTGCTGGATTTTTAATTTTTTGAAATGTAAAGCAAAATTTGAAAAAAAAAATTTCCTCGAATTTTTTTTATCACAAACCGACTGTATTTTACTGTTTTACTTTTAAATTATCTGAAATTGCTCGAATGAGAAAAGTGTTATGTAAATTTGTAATTTTCAAATTAAGTTACATAAATTTTAGTGATAAATTAATTTTTCCTATGTCACATGGATATTTCTATCATGTTAATAAATAAAAAATTCCCTTGTCACGTTTGGAAAAATTCCTATATCAACATAGGAATTTTTCCTATGCAAAAATAGGAAAAATCCCTAAGTTTTTTTCGCCGTGTAAATAAAATCATCAACACAAATGTTTGTTTTAAATTTAATGAAAATTTTTTTACTGTATATTTTTAATTAAAATCTTACACTGATAAAAAAGTTGACTTGATTCAAGATTTTTTCTCCTGAATCAAGTTAACTTATTAATCAGTGTACCTTTACAGTTGTATTACCTTAAAAAAAAAATTTGACAATATTTACATCTATACTAATTAATAAAACTGTGTTAGTGTCGTGTGTTGTTGAACTTGCGGACATCACAACCCTTTGAAGAAGTCCTTGAAGACTTAGGCCAGGTGTTGAAAATGAACGGGGCCAAGAGAATGTTTACAGTCTCGGGACAAGAGGTCAGTTTAATTTCCATCTTATTGTGTGAATGTAATTGTAATTAATGTATATGTATGTACGTGTGAATGTAGAACTAAATCGAAGGACAATGTGTGCTAGATCGTCTATTACAAAAAGGTGTTTCTAATGGAGACATAGCATCCAAAGTAGTGTAAATACGTAATTAGTCAGCCAGACTACTTTTTCTTCTTGATATAAGATACCAGATCCTAGATTTTAGATTCTAGATTGTGGATGAAACAACTTTAATATATCTTTTCAATTTAAGTATGCATGGATTATTCTAAACATTACAAATTTTTTTTTTAGTATGAATACGATCAATTTAAAAAAAATTTTTTTTTCAAAGAATTTTTTTTTGAATGAATCTTATGCAAAAAAAAATTTTTTTTCCAACTTTTAGATTTTAAACTTTTGTACATCTTCCGAAAATATTCCTCCGTTTTAATTTTACAGACCATAAACGTTATATAATGCAGAAGAATACATATTTTAAAAGTATTCACAATCAATAAAAACTTACATTGCATTAGCACAAAATTAAAGATTTTTTACTTAAAAATTTAAAATATAATACAAAGTGGAAATTTCGGAAAATCGTAAATTTATATACGAAGTAGTAATTGAAAATCATTTTCAATGCTTATTGTAAGAATAATAAATAATAACCTACGGGGGAAAAAATTTATGGGAAAATTTACGATACAACTATTGTAAAGCTGGACTATACTTTTATTACTACAAATTTTCAAATATTTTAGAAGAAAATTTACTATTTATTCATGAAATTTTACAACTTACTATTGTAAAAAGTAAGAGATTAAAATTTCCAGTGCTACATCTGTACTTTTCCAATAGAACTATAACAAATTTTACAATAGATGAATTTTAATGTTTCTCAATTATCGTGAGTGATGGCCGTGCACAGACCCCAAGTTTATGTAAATGGTAAAGGACGCGAGTACTAGTTTACCTTGGATAGCGTAGAGAAAGAGAGTCTCTGGTTGTCAACAGAGAGTTCTGGGTTCGATTCCTGGAGAGGACGAAAATTTCGATTTCTTATTTCGGTTACTCTATAGGTACCAATTAGTTCACCCTCCTAACTCCCTCCCTCCCTAAAATTTCTTTTAAAAAAACCGGGTGTCAATTTTTACAATAGTTGAATTGTAAAGTTTACAAACACATATTGTATAATTTGCTCTATATTATTCGACTTTTTAAGTTTCTTGCTAGCCTTGTTTGTTGGATAAAATTTACAATAGTAGATCGTAAAAATTACTAAATCAGAAGTATAGTCCACCGTTACTATTTAATTTAATAAAAATTACG
>JZSA01006117.1:0-19178 GCA_000956155.1 Cotesia vestalis
AATCCATATATTCTAAATTAAAAAGAAAATATTGCCTGTCAATTGACAGTTCAAGTTGCCTTCAAATTGCTCTTAGTTAAAAAGAAATAATCTTAAAAATAAATTATAAACAAAAATTGATAAAAAATAAAACAAATAAATCAAAGTTGATAAAAAATACAAGTGGTCATTATAATAAAAAATTTTTTGTGTTAAATTAAGCAAAAAAACTTTCAAACCAAGAAATTTTCATTAAATTGAGTGAATGTAACTTTATTCAAAATTTTTTCTGATTGATTTAAAAAAATTCAAAATGATTTTTTTAAATCAAGATTTGTGTTTCTTCGATAAAGCTAATTTTTGTAATTACTATAAAAACTCTGCTTGTTATGTTATACATCATTATTCCGATCATTATTATTAATTGATATGAATTAAAATTATTTCAGGAATACGTTTTTCAAATCCATTCATTTCATTAAACAAATAATTATCTTTCAAACGTATTTTATTAATTTCTTATATGATCCCGAAGTTGTTTATCATTGAATTTCATCTGCAGTAATAAGCACGCAGTAATTGGGTCATTCGCAGTAATTGGCACGCAGTAATAGAGACAAGCTCCTTTTATGCCTGCAGCAGTACATGCATATAAACTTTTTTTTTAATACTTATTATTTAAAGAAAACATTAGTTTTTCGCACTTTTGGTTTTTTTTTGAGTCAATAATTAGTCAAACTTTGGTTTAAAAAAAAAAATTATTGTTATTTTTGAAAAATTTAATAAAAACCCTTTTGAAGTAAGACCTACCGAAAAAACCACAGTAATACCCACACTTACTTTAAATTAGAACAAAAAACTATTTTTTAAAAATTCCATTTACAGTTTTTTACGAATGAATTTTTTTTTGTAATAATTTTTTCGATAAAAAAAAATTATAAAAATTTTTAAATGTCGGCTAATTCAATTTTCATTTTTTCACATGATACTGAAATTAGTAGACATCTAACAATTCTTAAAATTTTTATAACAAATCAATTATTATAAATAAAAAATTTTTTTTAATTCGAACTTGTAATTTTTTTAAATTTCTACTTGCGGAATTTTTTTGCTAAATTTTATTCATTATGATGTAATTGTTATAAAAATTAAAAAAATTTTTAGATTTTTGCTAAATTCAGTATCAATTTTTTTACAGCGAAATTTATAACAAATTCTTATAAAAATTATTTGAGCAGATATTTGTTTGACTATTTTTTTAACAAATAAATTATGGCAAAAAATTGACTTGTAGAAGTTGTAAAAAATCAAAAACTTTTTAAAAATAATTTTTTGGAATAAATTTGTTTGTCAAAAAAAAATTAAAAAGTGACCAAGACTGCTAACTTTTTTATCAAATACTCACGTGTTTTCAAATGATTATAGCTACCAGAATCATCAGGAGGTGTACGAAGTATATACCCTCAGAGACCTGGAAGAAATGATGGAAACATATACGTCGGAACAACGCGTAACAATATCCTAGAAGGATCTTTACAACGGCGATTCAATCAAGTTGTGTTTGGACATGGAAGACAACTTTGGGGGCTTGCTGTTCATCCGGATGATGAAGTTTTTGCTACAGCAGGGCATGATAAAAATATCGCACTTTGGAGAAGGCACAAATTGCTTTGGACAACTCAAGTAATAATTTAAAATTTGTTTCTTCTTTGGAATATTTATGCCTTGTAATCTAAATAATTAAATAATCAATATTAATATATTTATTTAGGTTGGATTTGAGTGCATTTGCATAGCTTTTCATCCATTTGGTGTAGCCTTGGCAGCTGGTTCGTCTGAAGGTCATCTTCTTGTTCTTGCAGCCGATACCGGAGCGGCGGTAGCAACTCTTCGCGTCTGTGGATCTCCTTTATCGTGTATTGGATACAATCCAAGTAAGATAGCTTGCATGAAGTATCACTAAACTCAACTAATTCCTATGACATAATATGATTAATTATTTTTTTATGCTTAGCTGGAGAAATTATTGCTATGGGATCACAAAATGGTAGTGTATATCTATTCCGTGTGTCCCGCGATGGATTTTCTTATAAAAAAAGCAACAAAATTCGAGGAACACAGCCATTGGTCCAACTGGATTGGAGCTCGGATAGCAGATTCTTGCAGACAGTAACCCAAGACTATGATTTAGTTTTTTGTAAGTGTATTATTTTTAAATTTATATTTTGATCATTTTTTATTGTGGTTGTAATAAATAACTTTTTTGTTTGAAAAATTTTTAAATTGCACAGTTTTAACGCAAAAGATTGGAAGTGCTATATACTTCTTTAGCAAACTTATTACTGCATAGATTGATGGTTCTATAATTTGAAATGTACATTCTAATTTTACTTAAATCGAATTTTTATAAATTAAAAACTCTGATTTATATGACAAGTATTTTCAAATCAATTTACTTAAATGGTTCTACGTTGAATAAAAAGATAAAATATTGTTGAGACAAGAATTTCTTGGCTTAAAAATTTATTGAAATTAATTTTGTATAATTTATTGATTTCTTCTCAAACCATTTTTTTTTATGGACTAAAAAAAATGTCTTTAAAAATTTTTTAAATTGCACAGTTTTAACGCAAAACATTAGAAGTGCTATATTCTTCTCCAGCAAATTTATTACTGCATAGATTAATGGTTCTATAATTTGAAATGTACATTCTAATTTTACTTAAATCGAATTTTTAAAAATTAAAAACTCTGATTTATATGACAAGTATTTTCAAATCAATTTACTTAAATGGTTCTACGTTGAATAAAAAGATAAAATTTTGTTGAGACAAGAATTCCTTGGCTTAAAAATTTATTGAAATGAATTTTGTATAATTTATTGATTTCTTCTCAAACCATTTTTTTTTATGGACTAAAAAAAATGTCTTTAAAAATTTTTTAAATTGCACAGTTTTAACGCAAAAGATTGGAAGTGCTATATACTTCTTTAGCAAACTTATTACTGCATAGATTGATGGTTCTATAATTTGAAATGTTTTTTTAATATATCAATAAAATCAAATAGAAATTTCGTTCAAAAAAATTAAAATGGTGGGGTCACCAATATATTTACCAAATATTTTTCAACCCTAAATTATCGGAAAAATTGTGCTTAAATGATTCTTAAATATTTTCTATTCAAGCATTGCATTGAATTTTTGAAAAATATATAAACAAATGAATAATTAAAAAAAAAATTAATTATTACAATTTTAACAAATTTTCAAAAAAATTTATAAATTAAAAAAGAAAAAAGTTGAATATCACAATTTTTGAAAAAATTATATAATGCAAGATTCTACTTAGTATAATTCAAATTATACGGGATATTTTTTCGGATTATATCCTGTGTAATCTTACAAGGTATAACCAGAAAAATTACTTCTTCAAATCGGAGATTACACTGAGTATAATACAAAAATAATTTAGTATAATCTGGATTATATTTAAAATTAGCTGAAATTTTTTTTTCACCACAGATTACACTGAGTATAATATGGGAGAATATGCAGTGTAATTTTGTTCTTTCCATGTAGACTATAAAAAAAAAACTTTATTTGAATAAAATAAAAATTATTTTTACCGTAAATTTAAATTATAATTATTTTTCAAAGTTCATCTAAAATTTTTCATTTTTTTTTTTTTTTAGGGGATGTTAAAGCTCTACAGTCAGAAAAAAGTCCTATTGTAATGAAGGATGTAAAGTGGCACACTCACAATTGTACTGTTGGATACATGGTTTCTGGTAAGCTAAAAACTGTTTTGTAATGAAAATCACATTGTTAAAAATTTTTTTACAAAAAAATTTTGAATAATGTTAAACTTTTTTCAGGTATGTGGAATAATCGATATTATCCACTGACAACAGTGATAACAACGTCAAGCCGATCAGCAGCTCACGACATGTTAGTAAGTGGAGATGCTGAAGGTTATTTGAGACTCTTCCGATTCCCTTGTACTAGCGCGAAAGCTGAATATGTGGAAGAAAAAGTCTACAGTTCACTTGTCGCATGTGCTAGATTTTTGTACAATGACCAGAATGTTGTAACTGTTGGTGGTACTGACGCAGCTCTCATGCTTTGGGAATTAGTTGACGAATAGGTCAATAAATAATTAAAATATACGAGAAGAAAAATAAAAAAAAATTTTTAATGAATTTCAAACTTTTAATAGAAAACGAGCTCCGAACGCCGGCCGTAAGTGGAGATCAATTTTTAAATTCAATCGTAACTGCCGTGACTTTGATTTTTAAAATACAAAAGAAAAATTGTTTTTTTATTCCGTAAAACAGAATTTTACTAACCGTACTCAACTGGTCGATCGTAATCGATATTAATAACACTTAATTTTATTAAAAATGTTAGTATCGATAACAATGAAAAAAATTTTACATGAAACGTTGTCATATTTATCGACACGAACGCTTAAAACTCCTAAACTATTGACTTTATGCTCATAACGTAACCGAGGTGTTGTGTAGAAAATATAATTCTCTACAAGAAAATAATTGACAATTATTATATTAAAATTAATAGTTTAAGAAAAAACTAGCGTTAAATATTTTTGTGTGTTCATAACAAACACAAACGCACAGAATATTATTTTAAATTAAATATACTCATAGGTATAAAATTTAACTATTGTCATTTTATTAATAAATTAATTTTAAATCGATAATAAATCGATTAATAAATATAAATATATACGTAGAGACGCGGGCGTCTCAATCATATAAATAATCTAGTTCAATTGTATCAGTTGTTCATCAAATAGCAAAAATCAGCTTCAATCGCCTAGCACTCATTTAATTATTCAATTTCAACAATAATTATTTAGTTAGCAGGGCAATTATTGCCAATAACAACTGCCCATCATCATGATTCTAATTATTTCAAAAATAACTTTTCACAATTACTATAATCAATTTAACTTTTATCATTATTTATTTATAAGTGGGGACTTGAATTTTTTTTTTCTTTTAATGATTTGTAGCAAGAAGTTCAAAAATTTTGTGATCTATTAATTCATTATTGAGTTTTCGCATACCGATCTTTAATATCGCGTTGCTGATGTCATAAGGGCGTAAAATAAAAATCCTATTTTTTTTTTTTCTAAGTCCAAAAAAAATTTTTAGTTTGGAGAAAATTTTTTTTTTGCATTTCTTCATGTTTCATACAAAAATACGTTAATTCCCGAAAAAAAAATTTCTTAGACGCCCTTATGACATCCGAGATGGGTCCCGAGAGCCATAAGGGCGTATAAAAAAAATTTTTTTTGGAAACCGACGTATTTTTTTATGAAATGTGCAGAAATGCAAAAGAAAATTTTTCTTAAAACTAAAAATTTTTTTGGACTTTGAAAAAAAAAATAGCATTTTTATTATACGTCCTTATGGCATCTGGAACGCGATATCTTCTTAAAAACTTGATCAATTAAGCTTCAAACAAGCAGACAATGACTCGGTCAAAAGTAACTGAGGATAATTTTAATTGTAAAAATTTTTACAATCATAATTGGACACCCCACTTGTAAATAATTATATAAAAAAGTCTTGATATTTAATCCTGCAGTTTAAAGAAATCTTTACGGTTCTTTGAATTGATGGATTTTGATAATAAATAAAAAATAATGCACGTAAAATAGCAAACAATGTCGCTGGACGACGCAAAATATATTAACAATAATAATAATTTTTAATTTTACTTGGTATTGATAAAATGTTCACTACATTGTTCATGACATATATATGGTTACACATATATATTGTATTTAAACGAATATGTATTGTATATTTATAATAGATTAATAGGTTTAGATGAAGCGCAAGGGAATTTTTCGAGTGAATACTCAATTATTAATTATCATAAATTAAGATGATTATAATTATATGTACAATTAACCCTTGAGCTTCGGATTAATAAAGAATATCTTTAAAAAAAATTATTAAAATTTTGTTTTTTTTCTATTAACTTAGAAATTATTTTTAGCTTCCCGCTAAGAATATCAAAGATTTTCAAAAATCGGGAAGTTATTGTTTTCACTCCGTTTTGCAAAAATCGAATTTTTATCAGATCTCGACGTTTTGATGTCTTAGGAAGCTTCCCTGACTATTTCCGCGATGGTGTCTGTATGTCTGTATGTGTATGTATGTATGTAAACCTCTCATAACTTTTGAACGGCTTGGTCGATTTGATCGCGGTTGGTGTCATTTGAAAGGCCTTGACCAAACTTAGATTTTGAATACATTTTGGACCGATTCCGACCAGTAGATTTTAAGTAATCTTAAAAAAACTACAAAAAAAATTTTTTCAAATCAAGTTTTTTTTTTTTTTGAAAAACTTTTAAACGGCTCGATCGATCAATTCCAAAAACTAATCAGCTCTTAACACCGAAAACCCATGTCGATCGCCACCAAGCTGGTCAAAATCAGTTCATTCGTTCGTGAGTTATTGTTGACGAAAGAAATCAAATAAAAACATTTTTTTTTTCGAATTACACCGAAACTTCCGGTCTTATCAATTTACGTTTTAAAATGTATCATAGAATTTGAAAAACTGCGTCGAATGCCGCCAACCGCGTGAAAATAGGTTCATTCATTCAAAAGTTATTGCGGTTCGAAAATTCAAAAAATAGTGTTGCATTAAACTTCCATCAGACTTTTGAGCTCGGAGAGCTCAAAACTACATGAAAATTATATTTATGAACTAAGGTAAAGTACCCAGTACTTGAACACTTGTAAAAATGGGACCAGTACTTGAACAGACTTTTTGAAATGTTGTAATGCAAAATCCGTATATTTATTATGAGTAATATGCACATTTTATAATCATTCAATGATACAGTAATTGATTTCTGTAAGTTTTTTCAATTATAAATTAAAACAATTATATTTTTATTAACTTAAAAGTTGACATGTCGAGAATAGCCGATAGATGCTATTTTTTTCATAAAAAGGTACGAAACCGTAAGTCGAAAAATCAGTAAAAAAAAACGGTATGTCATCATTTTAAGTAAAAAACATTGTGCCACTCATTGAAATAGTCTTTTCTAAACAATACACATTTTTTTGCAAAGACATAAACTATAATTTTTATATTAAATTTTAGCGTTCAACTATACCTCCAAATTTTGAAAACGGTACCCAGAACTTGAACAAGCCGGGGCCGTATAATTTTAACAGCACTCTAACCTTTAGTAGGTTTTTAAACTAGTGATCAGCATTGTGATTTGTATTAATTACTGCAAATTACATAAATTTTATAGCTAAAAATTAGTGTAGTTAAAAATTATTGAACGTTCTGAATTGATTTTTTTTTATTTATAATTAAAAATTTACTTTGTCATTCATAAAAAATGTAATTAAGAAATTAAATACAAATATTTCTCACTTTTAAATTAACATATTAAATATTTACAGTATTATTTTTAATATTAATCAATGATATGTTATAATTCTATTGATATTTCAATAAACGTTAAAAATTTTTGGTGTGTCTATTGTCATATATTTTATTAGTTCAACTACTGCTCCTGGAGTGTTCAACTACTGCGGCTTGTCAGAATTGATTGTTCAACTACTAGTCCTTTCATAGTCCATTTTAAAAACGTCAAAATATAAATAATCAATTATCTTTGTTATTTTGCGCTTCAATAAATTCAAAATTGGTTATATTTTCATGAAAATTACTAATTTAAACTAATAATTACATCTTTATATATTAAAAGTAGGGTCAAATAAGTTTTACTTTCAAATCTGTTCAACTACTGGGTACTTTACCTTATTCGAGTTCAAAAACGTAATAAGCGCAATTTTGAGCGCTTAATTACGAAAGTACCGGGAAGTTGCAGGGATGGCCTTCAGGGTCAACCGTTTTCCTAATTTTTTTATATAAAATTATACTGATAAAGTATTGTTCTTATCAGTATACAAAGTATGAGTCAAAATAGGTATTGTAATTATCAAAATACCAGTGTAGTTCTTAGAACAATGAGTATCGAGTTCACTTTGAGATCTATACTCGGTGCAGTATCCACTTTTATAATCCACTTTTATAATTTAGATGAAATCCACTTTTATAATTTAGATGAAAAATCCACTTTTATAATTTAGATGAAAAATCCACTTTTATAATTTAGATGAAATCCACTTTTATAATTTAGATGAAATCCACTTTTATAATTTAGATGAAAAATATGAAAATATATCATGTAAGCAAACTATTCGTAACGTGATTGGTCGAATATATCATAAGTATGAAAATATACGCAAACGCTATAGTAAGGCGCGCGCTTGCGCGCGCAAATTTGAGTTTTACTAATATATACAACAGCAACTTCCGAATTTTCCCGCGTATTTTGTGTTTACATTAATATCCAGAGTATGTATTGTATAGTAAGAAATTAAATCAAAACAATAATAAGTAATTGTAATTTTTGATACAACTTAAAAATTTTCCATTTATATATTATTATACTGATAATTTCAATTTTCATTAATTTAAATACTTATTAAAAAATTAAATTATGTGAGGTTATTTAGTAAACTTGAACACGCCCAATCAAAAGGTGCTGAATATACATAACCATACTAATGCACATAAAATGAAAAAAAAAACGGAAGGTTTCGTTTTTGTTTGGAAGTCATGGAAGCAAGCTTTGTGAGTCCAGGCAGTTTGGTCAGATCGCGAGATTTTTTTACCCCCTCTTTTGCGTAATTTACATGTATGCTAGGCGCGCTCGACACCATAGAGGGAGTGAAAAAATAACACGATCTGGCCACACTGAGTTCGGCGATAACATTCATTCTCTCTCGTCAATGTCAAAGTCATCTGCGTCGAAGAACTATTAAGTTGGCTTAGTTAAAAAGTTAAGAATTGTATTATTTTATATAATAAAAATAAAATAAATTATAACTATGGACAATTTTACCATCACTGAAAACGTTGGTGGTAAGTAAAAAATTTTTCCATTGTTTTAAATTGTTATTTTTGATATAACGATAATAGGGTAAGTGTGAGTATTGCTGCGGATTTTTTTATTTCAATTATAAATAAATCGTACTTGAGCTTTTTGAATTAAAAAAATTGTTTCTTGTAATTGAAATTTTCAAGAAAATATTTGCATAGTAGTTTTACACGTACAACAATTATTCAATTTGTTATTAATAAATTAAAATTAACTGGCTAACAAGTAGTAAACTATAACTTTTTTGTGAGTTTCTGTACGAAAAGAGGTGCTACTAAAAGATCTTTTTCTTTACATAAAATGGTTCAAATTTCAAATTTTTTGCATATAAAAGTAAGATAACCCTTTTTTAATATAAGTTATGCATTAAAAATTGAAATTTGATCAATTAATATTATTTATTTAAGGACGCAGTAATTGGTACCAAAAAAATGAACATGCTTGTATTACTGCGAATGTTTTTAATAATCCGCAGTAATAGAAGCATCTCTATTTGTATGCTTTTATACCAATTACTTCGGGTGTAAAATGCATATATTCTAAATTAAAATGAAAATATTGCTTGTCAATTGACAGTTCAAGTTGCCTTCAAATTGCTCTTAGTTAAAAATATAGTATATTACACCCCTTGGGAACGAAAATAAGAAAAGCCTCAGATCACATGTAATTGTTGGCCGAGGCGAAGCCGAGGTCAACAAACATGTGATCTGAGGTTTTCTTTTTTACTTCCTAAGGGCTGTATACTATTTTTCTCCTCGACGGAAGCGGAAAGCGGCATTTTCGTTTAGCGCAGCGGGAGGAAAATTGACGCTTTCCGCCCGGAGGTGAGAAAAATTTATTGCATTAAGTATTTATGATAATTTGAATTAAGAAAAAATTACTTCCACTAAGAATAGAATTTGAAGAAAAATTTTTACTTCGGCTAACATTTTTTTAAATCAAGATTTGTGTTTCTTCGATAAAGCTAATTTTTTTAATTACTATAAAAACTCTGCTTGTTATGTTATACATCATTATTCCGATCATTATTATTAATTGATATGAATTAAAATTATTTCAGGAATACGTTTTTCTAATCCATTCATTTTATTAAACAAATAATTATCTTTCAAACGTATTTTATTAATTTCTTATATGATCCCGAAGTTGTTTATCATTGAATTTGATCCGCAGTGATAGGCACGCAGTAATAGAGACAAGCTCCTTTCATGCCCGCAGTAATACATGCATATAAACTTTTTTTTTAAATGCTTATTATTTGAAAAAAATAGTAGTTTATCGCACTATTGATTTTTTTTTTGAGTCAATAATGAGTCAAAATTTGTTTAAAAAAAAAAAAAATTGTTCTTTTTGAACAATTTAAACATAAAGTTTTCGATAACTTTTTTACCTTCTAAAGTTGGAAAAAATTTTGACTTTCATGTTTTTGAATAAAATTTCTATTTTATCTTTTTTTGATATTTTTTTTTTCAAAAAGTACATAAAAAATGAATAATTAAAAAAAAAGAGTTGAATATCACAACTTTCTAAAAAATTTATAAATTTTTTTGAAAATTTGTTCAAATTGTGATAATCAACTTTTTTTTTTAATTGTTCATTTTTTTATGCATTTTTAAAAAAAAAATATATATATCAATAAAATCAAATAGAAATTTCATTCAAAAAAATGAAAATTAAAATGGTGAGCAATTAATTACTTGTAAATAATTATTAATCCTTCTATAATCAGAGGATAGTAGTTGCTGAAATATTTTTGTTTTTTTTTCAGGACCGACTTATTGCAGGCCAGAACAAAAAAATTTATTTAAATTCAACCATTCTTTCTTCAACCTCAAGGGAACGAGCGGGTTGCAGAAGTCACCCGAATTTGCAACACCCAAAATTCCTGATGTAAAATTCAAATTTAACGCGAAAGTAGATAATGGCACTAAGACCATGGACGTTGCAATAGAAAAGGACGATCCACGAAAATCTGTTTCAATAATAACACTAAAAATCGGTGAAACCATTAGAACTGACCGCTTTGTTGATTGGACAAAGAAAGTATTTTTTAAGAACATACTACTTTCTATTACTTCTGATACATGCTATAAAAATTACAATTTTGTGTGTGCACCAAGTGCGGATGGACACCAATATACAGTGATATTAGATTGTTCAATTATTTGGGGCGGTTTCGTGGAAGACTTGTATTATCCAGATGTGAGCACTATCCTGAAAATTTTTCATAAAAATGAAGAATTTAGTGACGTAGTGATTAAAGTCGATAAGACTGAATTTAAAGCTCATAAGAATATCATTGCTGCCCATAGTCCTGTTTTCTACAAAATGCTGACTTCTGACATGAAAGAGTCCAATGAAAATAGTATTACATTTCCGGACACTGACGTCGATGTCATAGAAGAACTGCTTTTGTACTTCTACAAGGGAAAAATGGACAAAGCTGAAAAAGACGCTGAACTTGCTTTAAAATTATTCGAGTTTGCGCATATGTATGAAATTGAAAGAGTTAAATCAACTTGCGAATACATTTTGATTACTAAAATAAATAAAGGAAATGTATTCAACATTCACTATAAAGGCCAGCTTTACAAGTCAGTTATATTGCAACAACATGCAATTACCTTCATCGAAATTAACGCTGCTGAGATCCGTAATGATGCCGCATTTGAACTCCCAGGAAGCTTGGGTTGCACTGGGCCAGCTTCAACGATATCCGATTTCAGAGGGTCAAAAAAACATAAAAATAATTTCATTTTGTACACCGACCTCAAAAGTTCACGAAAAGGTAAAATACTGCGTCTAGATTAAATGGTTCAACTTTTAAAAATTGTGTTTTTGATTTAAAAATTTTTTTATTTTTGTTTTAAGCTTATTTTTTTATCAATATTCAAAAATATTTTTTCTTCTTTATCATTTAGTTCGTAAAAGTATAGTTTATATATCATATGATATTTTATAAAGCTTAATTTGATATGTACACTATGCAATTTTTTTTTTTTCATAAAATTTTGTAATTTTTAATATAAAAATGTAATCTTACATAAATTTATGAACCAATATATTATGAAACTTTTTTGTGACAAAAAATATTCAAGTTTGACGTTAATTTGTTCCTTTATATATAATTATTATGTAATATAATAAATAAAGCTATTATTTCGAATTTATTAATTTTAAGAATAACATAAAGGTAGCTTGTTATTATTATTAATTTGTTTGATTATTGTGCAGTATTTTTGTGGCATTAACTATTTTAAAATATATTTTTATAATTTGTAGTGAATAACTAATATTATTGATTTTTCACATTTTATTTGTTTATGAAAAAAAAATATGATGTGATTAAGTGAGAAAAATAATTAGGAATTAGCTTCATCAAATTTTTGAAGTAAAATGATGAATTTTCATAGAATTTTTAAATAAATTCATAAAATTTTTTTAAAATGTAAAATTTCAGTTCATGTTTTTTTTTTTAAATTGTACTCAAATAATAAACAAATTTATTAAATATCATAAATCAGTAATTAAGAACTGAAAAATTCTTACTCACTTCGCGTTCAATGCCTGCAATATATACGAAAAGGAACTTTCTTAAATTTCTTTAATTTTTATGTAAAAAAAATTCAACTTAAAATTAATTACATTTCTTGAATTGATCTAAACTGCAGTTCCAATCTGACAATATCATCATCACTTCAAAAAACTACAATATATTGAAGCAGACTTGTTAGATTCGGATCGGTAGATTTTGAGAAATGGCAAAAAAACTACAAAAATAATTTTTCGAAAAGTGGTTTTCTTGGAATAACTTTTAAACGGCTCCACCGATCAATTCCAAAAACTAATCAGCTTTTAACATCAAAAAACCGCGTCGAACGCCGCCAGTCCGGTCAAAATCACATTAATTATATTTTGAGCTCAAAAATCTCAAAAATGTCATAAGTACAATTTTAAGCGCTCAGGTATGGAATTAGCGGGAAGTTACAGGGATGGCCTTCAGGGTCTACTGTTTTTCTAATTTTTTTTTAATTTCTTAAATTTATCTTCTCTTTGCAGATGCCATGTATTGTATAAAATCATTATGACGAAACATTCTACTCATAAAAATCTAATCATATTGTTGTAAATTGCCGAGGGCGTTTCTTTACAAATAAATAAAGAGAGAAGAGAGAGAAGGGTTGATATAAATTTCGTTGAAAAATAAAAATAAAAACGATTAGTAATTTAATCTTAAAGATTTTATTATTATTCTTCACTAAATTCTATATTTCTTCGCGATTTATACAATTATTATTATGTACTATTTCAGTATGCACCTCAAATAGATATACAATTATAATAAATATATTATTTGAAGCGGTCACTTGAGTGATTGCGCCCAAGTTCGATTTGTGCTTAATTATTCTGTTAGTTATCAAGTAAAAATTTTCTTATCAATTTATTATTATTTAATAAATTAATTATTACATTATGCGACACCAATGAACGACTTTAGTTATTAAAAATTTAATTATTATGTATAGGCAAATTTCCAAGGCAATTTGTTTTTTTGTTTTTTTTTTTTTTTAATTTTTACACGGAATCGAGCGGGACGTCATCACTTACAATTATTTCTTTACAAAGTTTGTGATATATGCTTGAAATCGGAAGATTTTACTGAGAAAGATAAAGTTTTAGAGAAGAAATACCGCAGTATACTCATTAATTCATTACAATTCATTTACAAAGCATTATTACACATGCATACATATTTCTTTCATTCTCTAAGTTACATCTTTATTTGATTATCTCAATTTGATAGACATTAATGGAAATAAATTATTAACAAATTTTATGTTCTTAAAAACTAAACCTCAACCATTGAACTTTAATTTTGAGTTAAAATAATTTGTTTCTCACAACCAAAAAAAAAAAAAATAAATAATTTCAAACTTTAAAAATTTTAAAGAAAAAAATAAAAATATTTTTCTGTAAATCCAAATTTAAAAATCAAAGTTTTGTGATTTTAAATAAAAATAAAAATTCAATTTGACATCATGTCAAAAATTCTTGAAAAAGATTTAACAAACAATTTTTTCTCGAAATTTTTAAAATTTTTTTCCGAAAAAAAAAAACGATTTCATCAAACATAAAATATTCACTCGGTTTAATTTAAAAGAAAAAATTAAAAATTAAAAATAGACATTAAAACGTATTTTTTGACAATGTTTTTACAATCAAGTTAATTTTTTTTTTATAACCAGGTAATAATTTAAATTGATAAATTGCATGTTAATAATTTAAAAAAAAAAACTTCAAGATATCAAACTAATTAAAAAAATAAATCATTCGATAATTTTCAACATAGCTGAATACAACTACGCATCAATTAAACAATACTTTAATTTACTTTAAAAAATAGTAAATAAATAAAATCATTAAAAAAATTTTTTAATTTAATGTCCATTAAAAATACCTATTCCTTTATAATAATTTAATACTTTTAGTAAAATATAAATTCTGAAATGACATTTGCAAATCATTCAAAAATAAGTATAAGTAACTCGTATAAAATAATATCAATCAGTGACGCAATATACGGAAACTTATATTACACTAAAAATAAACATTTACGACTTACATTATCGATTTACAAGTTTATTAAAATTAATTGTTATTTATTATGATTATTTTGTTTTTACATAAAATGACTCACATGAACGTTTCGTCAATGAAAATTTACTTACAATTTATTTATAATTATTTCATTAATTCCGGTGTAAATTTTCATTAATGTTTACAAATTATCATAATTATTTTATTATTAATTAATTATATCGTAACGCTCAACATTACTTAATATTGTTCACTGTACGTTCAACGATTTAATATTCAATTTCTTATTAATTAATTATTTCAATTTTTCGCATTTGTTAATTTCTAAAGCCGAAAATCAGTCTTTTCATAAATTAATCAATCAATCAAGTTGAACTGTACATTGATTCGCATTAAAAAAAGGAATTAAATAAATAAAAAAAAAATTAAAATAAAAAACTCCTTTCCTTTTTTTAATTCACGTACTGATTTGAACAATATTGTTTTTTATTATACAGGCACTCTATTTTTCGGAAGTATGGTAAATCTAAGTACTGCCTTAAAAAAAAAAAAAAAAAAAAAAAAAAGTGATTTATTAAACGCTTGTAAAATATCATTAAATTGATTAATAGTTGAGTTAATCTCAATTGGAATTTGAACAAAATAAAAAATACTATTTCGTAATAGAGTTAACTTAATTAAATTACATTAAAGTTAAGCGTGATGACCAATAATAATACATAAATTAGGAATACGATTTTATAAATTATGTAACCGTGTTTTGTTACGTTTACACATGTTATAAACATGTGAAAATTAAAAAAAAATTTCGACTAGCTGCATGTTCCGCGACAGAGAATAAACTTTCTTCAAGTAGTGATATTTAATTATTTTACCGAATTAATATCTATCGTTATTTTCATAATACGTATCTCGTTACTAATGCCAAAAGGGCGAATAAAAAAATTTTTTTTTCTCCAACCAATCTAGAAATGTTTGTAACATTTACATCTGTAAGAAAAGTGAATAAAAAAATTTTTTTTTGTATACGCTCTTTTGGCTCTAAGATACAAAAATTCTAAAGCCAAAAGGGCGTATCATTTTTTTTTATTCATAATTAATTATTAGCCTTAAAAAAAAAGTTATGAAACCGGTAAAAATAATGACTTATTAACTCAATTTATTTAAAAAAAAATATGGATTTGAATTTTAAAAAAACCAAAATAACAATAACGTTCTATTTGAAGAAAAATGTATTCGACTCTATCACAAAATTTTCATTTCTATTGACCCAATAATCATGTCTCCACTGATAAAGTGTAATGAATTATGTTTAATTGTACAAATTACAAAATCATATCAGATTAAAGTATTTTTCAAAGTTTACATTTACAAGCAATATATATTTATTATTTTTTACTTTCAGAAGCAAATGATAATGGAGATGGCATCGGAGTAGTGCCTAGCTTAATTGATATTTTAGTTTCTTCTTTAATCAAATAGATATTCTCTTCAAATAAAATGAGTAGAAGAGTCATTATTCTTACCAGTGTTATAACTTTTCTTTTTTTTTTAAGGCTAATAATTAATTATTATTGAAAAAAATAATACACCTTTTTGGCTTTAGAATTTTTTTTGTCTTAGAGCCAAAAGGACGTATACAAAAAAAAATTTTATTCACTTTTCTTACAGATCTAAATGTTATAAACATTTTTAGCTTAGTTGGAGTGAAAAAAAATTTTTTATACGCTCTTTTGACTCTGCAGAACCAAAAGCGCGTAGATGTTGAGATGCATTTATTCACTTTTCTTACAGATCTAAATGTTATAAACATTTTTAGCTTAGTTGGAGTGAAAAAAAATTTTTTATACGCTCTTTTGACTCTGCAGAGCCAAAAGCGCGTAGATGTTGAGATGCACTCTTTTGGCATTTTTGGCATTGTTAAAGCGATATTATCTGTGTAATAGAGACACTTAAAATAATAATTCATGTATCTTCACAATTATTTTAAATTATGAGACTGTATAAAAAAATTGGCTATACAAAATCAACAATTAAAAATTTTGTCTACGAATTAAGAAATTTTAATTACAAAAATGAGGAGCTGAAATTTGAAAGGATATTGTTGTAATTTTAGCTTTTTATCAAAAGACAAAATAATTTTATGTTATTACTTCAGAAATAAATTATTATTAACATAAAAATATTTTAGCCGTTTTGAATTGAGCTTTAAACTGTAACAGAGAAAATAAGAAAATTAAATTCTTTTAACACTAACATCTGTTTTGTGATGAATAATTTAATGATTAAATTCAACAATGAAAACTATATTTCATAAATATTATTATTGCTCTAATTAGGTCTAAATTCTTCTATAGTTAATTTAAATCAGGATGTTATAGACCAAAATGATTTTATGTTTTTTATTTCATTTATTTTAACATGCGACGTTTCGTCAGTTTTATTCTGACATGATCAGGCATCTTAAAACTTCACAATATAAAAACACATAGTTCTTAATTTACAAAAATTACTGCGCATGACATTTTTTTATGTACAAAAAAAATTTTTTTTTTATTTATATATTTAGAGTCCGTAATAAATAAAATGAACTATATCCAATTAAATATATTATAGACTCTAAATATTTAAATAAAAAAAAATTTTGTTAAAAATAAAAAAAATGTCATGCGCAGTAATTTTTATATTGTACAATTTTAAGGTGTCTGATGATGTCAGAATAAAACTGACGAAACGTTGCATGTTAAAATAAATGAAATAAAAAACATAACATCATTTTGGTCTACATCCTGATTTAAATTAATTATAAATATTAATCAAAATATTTACGATGAGAAAAAAATTCTCATTTGATCAAGATTTAAAAATTGCATAATTTCTTAAATAATCACCTTTCAAGTTCAAGCTCCTTAAATATCACTGCTTAAAAAATGTTTTTCTCTGTAAGAAAGACTGTAAAACATAGACGAAAAAAAAAATTAAATAAGCACCTTGTTTATCATGAATAGCAATAACTAAATTTATGTATTATTTGCAACTGAATCAGAGATATTAGAATCCTTAGGCGGTTTCTGAGATTCCAAATCTTGAATAACTTGGGTGTAGTCACTGTCTACTTTTTTAAAAATTTGCTTTGGTATGACATCAATCTGTTTTTCTTCATCATCATCATCATTATCACTATCATCATTAGGTTTTTTTTTCTTAATATCCGACTGATAGTTAACTTCATTGGTTTTTCTTTTACGCTCATTGTCAGTTCTCGTGTCTACGTCATTAAATTTAATGCTTTCAACATGCCTAGTAGCGTCATCACAATCAGTGCTAGTCGTGGCGGGAGTTTGTGGTTGGACAATTAAACCGTCATCTGTTTTGTTGCTGGGGTTTATCGAGACATCAACGTAGCACATCTTTTCAGGTTCAAATGCCGATAGACTGTTTTCATTGTGACTGGGTGTGTCGTAACAAGGCGTTGAACTCGGCGCGTAAACATTTTCCAATTGTTCGTAATGACTGCTCATTGATTCGCTGCTGCGTTGACTTAAATTTGACAAATTTCCACTTTGTTTATTAACTGGGCTCTTGTGTATCGGAAATAAGTCACGCTCAAATGCACGCATCTCGGAATCTTTCTTCTCCTGTGCTCGGGCTACGAAACGTGTTATCTTTGACGGTGATGGTGCTGCTGAAACTGGACGTGACGGGGGACTTGTTCCGGCTTTTTTGAATAATTGTATTGGTCGCTGGAACCCTTTTGATGGGTGAGGGGGAATTGAGACTACTTCGCACTGGGTGAATCCTACTTCGGGCGATATCAAGTATTGGGTGAATTTTTGAGGGAAGAATTCTATGCTGTGATAATTTCTGTAAGTTCGTTCCTTAATGAAAGAAAAAAAATTATTTTATTTTAAGTTTTTATTAGATGACTACGGTGAGTTTATGAAATTAATAATACTTACGGTCAATCCTTTCTTTTTCCCATAACTTGGCCAACCTTGCGCCTCTAATACTAGAACCCCACCGGGACGCAACTGTGCGTGCATACGCTTGAATGCCAGTTTCAATCCGGCGTCACCGTGATTTAAATGAATCCATTTGGTGATTGACAGACAGAGAATTGTATCGAATTGCGGTTGTTCGGACTTTAATAGAGAATCATCTTCGAGTACGTAGTTACCCTAAAAAAAAAATAAGAGATCATTATTAAATTGAGTTTTTTTTTTTCTTCAAGTAAATATTGACCAATTTTGTCTTGATAAAAAAATTAAAAGTATTTTTTTTTTAATTCTTCACAAACTGTTTCAGGGTAATTATTTAGTTTTACAATTCGCAATTTTTCAGCTAATAAAAATTATCTGTAAAATAATTTTTTTGAACAATCACTGATTTTTTGGTAATTATTTACAAGTGCACAGAAAGAATAAGATGACACTGGATATCATCCCAGATTATACTGAGTGAAAAAAATTTTTAGATAGTAGCTAGTATAATCCAGATTACATTGAGTATAATCCGGATATCACACAGTATAATCTAGATTTTTCTAGCTACTATCTTAAATATTTTTTACCACAGATATTACTCAATATAATCTG